>PVLC010006819.1:55882-67096 GCA_004027655.1 Graphiurus murinus
ATGCCTGGCTTCTATTTTTTTAAAAAAACAGGGTCTCACTAAGTTGTGGAAGGCCTCACTAAGTTGCTGAAGCAGGTGGAGAATCTTCGATCCTCCTGTCTCAGCCTCCCAAGTACTGGATTACAAGTGTGAGCTACCATGCCTGGCATAATTAGTCTATTCTTAATTGGAGTTTTAAGATTAGGAAGACTATTTAAAAATGCCTGTCAATTTGCCTCATCTACATCTTACAAACTTAAGACAGAGTGGTTCTAAAAGACATGTGCTACTTTCTCTAACTTCAGCATTGCATTCTAAGTTCTTGAATATACTATTGGAAGCCCTTACTAGTCAGACCTTTCCAAACTAACCAGAACATATCCTTTTAATAAAAAATAATAGCTATGTTCTCATTTTCAAAGTTTGCGATTAAAACCTACAGTGAAAGAATCCAGCTGAGAAGAAATTTCCTTTTGGTTAAAAAAAAATAATGTCATTAAATTTATCGGAACAATATGAAATGAAGATGTTGTTGTTAGGTCTTGCACTTATAAGGGAAATCAAATAGGCTTTCTGGCTTAGTTAAATCCATAAATTATTCGTCATGTAAGATTTCAACAATAATTTTAAACATATAAGAGTTAGGGTACAAAAGGAAATCCCACTATCTGTGATAATTAAACTAAACAATTACAGATCTCTCTCTCTCTTTTTTTTTTTTTTTTTGTATGTGGTTTAATTGCCCAGATTTCAAAGAAAACCACATAATCTCACGTGTTAAAATATTTCTTTTACATATTTTAAGCATGGCAGGACAGCTTCTCAAAACATAACTTGTAGAATTGGGTGCCATTCCAACTGTCGATTCAGATCCCTTGACACGGCAGCTTAGTTTGCTAATCTTGGCTTATACTTTTAAAAACAACTTACTACAGCTTTACGTGGTAGCACTCTACTTTTCCCATAGTTTATAGTCTAAAAAAAAATGCACTGTTTAATTACTTTTGATATTGACAAAGAGCACTGTTACTCATTTTATTTCTCAACATAGAGCTAAAAGGTACATGAATCATCCTTTTGAAATCTGGAATGCAGGCAAAACAGGGGATGTGAATGGAAACTAAGTAAATAATTCCTCTCTTCATCTAAACTTTTTTCAGGGCATCAGCCCTGGAAAAAGTCATTTTCTTAGTAGTAGCCTATGGCCCTAAAAAAAGAAATGAAGAAAAAAGATGTATTCCCAGAGAACAGTTTATTTACCATAAGATGTGGCTCAGTAGTATTTTGTGTGCTGGAAATGTAAAGTTAATTCTTCCTGTCAAAGCCTTAGGAAAACAAGCACATCGTAAACATACTTTTTTTTTTTTTTTTTGCAGTACTCAGGATTGAACTCAGGGGCATTCTATCCCCGAGCTATACCCCCAGCCCTATTTTTTATTCTTTATTTTGAAACCGAATCTCACTAAGTTGCAGAGTGCCTCACTAGGTAGCTGAGGCTGACCGCGAACCCCGATCCTCCGGTCTCAGCCTCCTGAATGCTGGGATTACAAGCGTGTGCCACCACGCCTGGCTCAGTAAACATACTTTTGGATGTTGGAGCTGGCCCTCATTTTATTTTCGAAGGTTTTTTTTTTTTCTTTATGTCCCTTAAGTCAGCATTCTTAGATGTGTAGAAATGAGAGTAAGTAATTTAATAGTATCCTTGTATAAGAGATCTATTAAAACATATATCAGAGTACCCTTTCATTCTTCACATGGGAATACAAAGGGGGTGGGCTGGGGGAAGGTAGGAAATAAAATCCCAGGAGATGAACTGAGCTTAGCTAAAATGATACTTCTTTATGAAGAATTTTAAGCTCCTTCAAATTGTCATGTCAAGTCAGGCCGAGGCTCAATACTGCCATCTCCTTCTGAAATGCAGAAATACAAGAAGAAACCTCAGGATAAAAATACAAGTTACCAAAGAGAAAAAAAAAGTAGTTACTGGCGACATAAAACTGATCCAACATATTATTTTTATGTTTGTCATTTTGGAAGAAAACTTCAGTCACTAAAGACAGTATATATGATTTATTAAATTAACAATTATTTTTAAACTGCAAAATAATTGTGTGGGTGTGTGTGTGTATTTACCCCCTCCCAAAAAGGCAAAATATACTTGTTCATCATATTATTAATACTCAAACTAATGTTCCATATTTTGAAGCTATTTAAAGATTGAGACAACTGTCAGGTAATAGACAAAGCCAACCCTAAATTTAGGAAAAGTCACCTAAACTAACTTCATTTTAGGGCTTGAATATTCATTCCCTGACTCTAGTGGTTTCCTTACCTAGTAATTTATTCAGGAAACTCTACCATTAGAATATGTTTGGGGGTAGGTCTGGAGGTGTAGCTCAGTGGTAAAGCAAAACTTGCCTAGCATGCAAACAGCCCTGGGTTCAATTCCCAATATCCCAGCACCTCAAAAAAATTGTTTAAAATTTAAAGCTTTTACCTCTATTAAAATGCAAACTGCCCACAGAGATGTAAATTTGCAACTTATTATCAACTACATAGATTTTACTGTACATTGTTCTCAGAGCTGCAGCAAGTTCCTGGACAATGCCAGTTTATGCCTGTTGTCCCAGAGTAATTGTTAAAAACTCCCCCTCCCGTCTTGATAAATCATATGATTACCCTAGTCTTAGTTCCTTTCCTGAGGGGAGGATTTAGCAGGAGAGAAGACACCATTGTGGCAAATAAGGGGCCACTACCAAAGCGAAAGGATGGAGAGTAGGAAGGAGATTGGGAAGGCTGAGAGAAAGTACTTCTCAGGGAATTGCAGTCCTGGGTCACTTAACCACTGGGACAGGTTTTGAGAAAGGTACCTGCAGGTGACCTCATCATTGTGTGAACATCAGAAAGTACACTTACCAAACCTAGATGGAATGGGTCAATCACCGGACATGGTCATTTGATGCAATGAAGAGATGCAGTGCACAGATGTGTGAGGCTGCTGCCATGCCACGCAGCATGCTATTAGAGAGGGAGCTTTTTTTTTTTAATAAATAGGAGTGTACTCTAAAAAAAACAATAAAATATACAGTACTGTTAGCTGTTAGAGTATTTACTTGTAGACAAAATAGCTCTGTTTCTCTGGCTGGTACACAAAAGGCTTGCATCCTTAAAGATGAGGTTCAAATTGAAGAAGGGCCTTTGACTCAAGGTGGAAAGGAAGAATGTGTCCACTCTTAACCAAATCATAAAGGAACCAATGTTCTAACATCATCAGTGGTAGAGACAGATGTGGTGCTCAGACTTTAGAAATAGAAAATAAGAAAGAAAAATTTCTGCAAATCTATTAAAAAGAACATGTTTCATATAAGTTATATGAATTATATAAAAATTTAACCACAAAACATAATAGTATAATGTTTTTATATCTTGCAAATTTAAGAACTAAAACTACAAGACAGTTTTTCTTTAAGTAAACTATGACATGAAATCAGGTTTTAAAGAAGGTTCTCCCTTCCTCTACCGTCTAGCAATCTTTATGTAAAAGTTACTGGAGCAAATTATCTCCTTGCCCACTGCCTCCAAGTTTAATCACAGTGTTGTAAACATTTGGGCTTTAGAGCTTTTAATAAGAAGCATATATTTTACATGCAATTAATGTCATTCAGAAGAATCTGTCTTGAAAAGTTATTATAAACAGAGTTATAAAAGAAAAAAATGACGTTTTTAAATGACCAAAGGGGGCTTATTTCACGTTTATCAATACTGCCTTTACTTCTCTGGGAAAGCAGTGCCAACTAAGTGCTTTCTGCCTTTCTAGGGTTAGAAGGAAAGGAGAACAAGTACATCTGCCAAACGCAGCACTGCAGAGGGAGATGGAGGCTGCCCATGACGGCCAGATCTAACTACATCACCGCAAAAAAAAAGTACTGGGCCCTACAATCTGCCTGCCATTCCTAGAACTTCATTACCAGGCACAGTGGCTCAATTATGGAGAAAAATTAATCAAAGGGAAAAGGTCAGAGCTGGCTGTTTTATCTGTGCCCTCTTCTTGGTATTAGTACATGCCAGCATTCCCACTGGCAGGTCCAGCAATGACAGAATGCTACGTAAGAGTTTCTCCATATATAAATCAGTAGAAGAATATATATTTGCACCTTGGAGAGCAAAAACTATTCCAATTGGCATATGCACTATCAGCCAAATCCTTCTACTATTTTCTCTTAAAAGGAGAAAACTGACAGCTATGTATGTGCTATAGAACTGGGGTCACTTGCTAAATGAGGACAGTCTGAAGCTAATAAGTGGGCCAAATAAACATTTCTTTGTGAAGTGTATTACGGCCAAGATCTTTTAACCTTTAGTGACCCGAGGAAATGGCAAAGAGCACGCTGAGGGTGACTGTATGCTCTTTACTAGTGACTTTTAAACTTTATCAGAATTCCATTTGTGCTGATCAAAAAGCTTAATCACCCCACTTACTCCTAGATACGGCTTATGAAAATTACTGGAAAGAGTAGCCCAGCTTTTCATGATTCCTTTTATTTTGACTAAATACATGATGGGGCATGATTTTCCCCTAAAATAACTTCGGAAACATGAGCTCAATGAATACAGTGTTCCTAATCTCATTGATCTATTGAGTGGGAACAAAATGATATATGCCTACAAAGGAGAGGAGGGAAATGCAAAAGGTGAGGAATGCATATAATAAATTATCAATATATGGCTATCAACAGTAATTTGTTTTAACTAAAAGGTGCTGACTTTACAGATACCATGATGGGAGGGAAGGGGTTCATGATGGAAAAACTGACTCCTTTCTTTAGACTCCTTATCATCTTATGCTTCAATCCTTCTTCAAGAACATCCTACACGCTGTATCAACCACAAAGTGTCCCATAATGCCCAGAAATAGAAGTTCACATTTCTGATCTCCTCCGACAAACATCTGTCTCCCCTATTATTTTCCATCTTACGTTTTTATTTCTTGAGGAACTTGAGCATCATGATTATTTCCAGAACAATGAGGGTAATATCTTGCTCTAATAAGCCTTCAAGCTCCATCTTGACATCTCAGAAATGTCTTGTGTGATGAGAAATAATCTCGATTTTCATGTTGAATTCCTCTAATTGTTAATAAGCCATTCCTTAGGCTAAACCACTTTGTAACTCTTACCCAAAGATCCTAATTATGCATTCTAAGGCTATGCAGAAGTCTAATCTATTTTCCATGCTCTAATCCTTTAATATTGTCCTATT
Source organism: Graphiurus murinus (assembly GCA_004027655.1). Taxonomy (NCBI): domain Eukaryota; kingdom Metazoa; phylum Chordata; class Mammalia; order Rodentia; family Gliridae; genus Graphiurus; species Graphiurus murinus. The sequence continues at coordinate 61,121 of PVLC010006819.1, forward strand.
TTACAGACAAAATACCCTTCCATAAAAATGGCTTCCAGGCCCTTTATCATCTTTGTCATTCTTTTAAATATACCTTCCATTCTGTCAATATCCTTAAATTATTCCTATCAGAAATAGGGAAGAAAGACATATGAGGGGATTAGTTGGATGATGCAAATATATGAAAAAAACAAGTTACTACTAAGCACAGTGAAGAGACAATCATCTGGCTGTGATAAATTACTAAGTAAAGCCTAGATCAAGGTGTAGAACACCCCCTCACTCACCTGCCTGTAGTCCACTGTTTTTCAAGGTATACACCAAAGAGTCAAGAATAATAGGAAACCTTGATTGCACGTGCACTTTTTATGTAGTAGCTCATTTAATGTACAGAATAGTCTTTTGAGATAGATATTGTATTACATCATTTTACAGGTGAGGAAACTAAAGCAAGTGAATATAGAACAGAAAATTTACCCAAGTCTATCTAGCTGCAAAGCCAAAGCTCCAAATCTCACACTATATTATTTACTTTTGCAGAGAGGCACAATCCCAGCCCTTTCTATTTTTTTATTTTGAAACAGGATCTCACTAAGTTGTTGAGGTCTTGCTACGTTGCTGAGGCTGGCCTCAAACCTGTAATCCTCCTATCTCAACTTCCCAAGTACTGAGATAACAGGCTTGTACCATTTCACCTGGCTTAATAATACTTACTTTTAAAAATAGATGATAAAAGCCAAATGGGTGAGCTTGCTTTGTACTAACTGTCCTTCCATTCCTCAACTGCAGTATCAATGACTAAATGAAAACAAGACCCAATAACTGACAAGAAAAAAAATGTTTGAGTCTACAGAAAATAAAGAATGTGAGCCGGGCATGGTGGTACATGCTTGTAATCCCACTACCTGGAGGTTGAAACAGGAGGATTGCAGGTTCAAGGCCATCCTCAGCAACTTACCAAGGCTCTCAGCAACTTTGTGAGAGCCTGTTTCCAATAAAAAATAAAATTGGCCTGGGGATATAGCTGGGAGGCAGAATGTCCCTGGGTTCAATCCCAAGCAACACACACATACACATACACACAGACACACACAGACACACACACACACACACACACACACACTGGGTGGTAGAGTTATTAATGACTTTAATTTTCTTCGTTGTAGTTTTCTAAAATTTCTTAATTAAATTGAGTTGGTTTTAAAAATGAAGAAAAATATCGTCTTTAAGGTACTTCCTTTCATTTTTCCTTTAGAGGCCACTGATTTAGAACCTTGAATAGTAAACAAAATATTCTATTCATATCACCTTTGTCCAAGGACATCTGTCAGCAGTCCTGTAAATGGATGATCTGGTTTAAAGACTGCAGGACTGGGATTCACACTGAGGGTTCTATCACAGAGCATGTACAACTCCAAGCAGATTCTCCCAATGTATCATTATTATCTGTTGCAGAGATAAAAATCTATTTCTGAGCATGTGGCTATGATATAATGATTCCCTTCTTAAGCCTGGAGATTTGATTTCCAATGCTGAAAATCTCAAAAGAGGGAGAGGTCACCTCTGTGCAAATGTGGAGTAAACTGTGATTGGGACCTCAATGGATGGCCACTCAACAGGAAGACCTCTGCAATAGGCAGAAGCCAGGCCATCAGGGTTCTAGTCCTGGTTACCCCACCTCAATAACTGTGTGACCTTGGCAACTCAGAACATCCGTTTCCACGTGTCAACTGGTAACCTGGACAATTTCCTTGATTATAACCCATCTGAGCTGAGCTGAGTAATCCCAGTACTTAGGAGGCTGAGACAGTAGAGCCACAGGTTCAAAGTCAGCCTCAGGAACTTAGTGAAGTTTTAGGCAACTTAGTGAGACCCTGTTTCAAAGTAAAAAATAAAATAGGACTGGGGTGTAGCTCAGAGTCGTAAACACTCCTGGATTCAATCCCTGGAACCACACACACACACACACACACACACAAACACACACACACACAGACACAAATCTGATGAGAAAACAAATGGCATCTGTAAATGCATAAATATTAGAGAGTCACATATAAATTGGAGTGATACTTAGGTCAATATAACAACTATAAAAATATTCCCCCAAAGTCCAGAATTTATCAATAAGTCGATAGTCTGCCACTAGCCAGGTGTATGATCTGAGAATTGTTTGATCTCCTTGAACCACAGTGGAACAAGGCAGGCAGACTAGATAGTTTCTAAGTCCCTTCTAACACTAAATTCTATGAATGGGAATTCAAATAGGAGTCTAAAGAAGGCAAAGGGAAAACATGCAAAAAAAAAATTAAAATAAGCATGAAATTTTCTAACTTCCTTGTTTTTACATTAGTTTATATTTTCCTCAGTTGTGTTATTTGGTAGAGGATAAGTGAGGGTAATGACCACATTCCAGTTGGTGTTAGGATTGCGATTGTCTTTCTTTTAAAAAGGGAATTTTGCTGAGATTAGGAGGCAGAAAAATCAGTTACCCAAATGTAACTATTACTTTACATATAATAATTAGCTCCAGAAAGCAGGGGCCATCTAGCACTTTCTGGCAACTAGAAAGCACTAAAATATTTACTTTGGCCAGGCATGGTAGTGTATGCCTTTAATCACAGTACTTGGGAGGCTGAGACTGGACGAACAATCTGCAGGTTCGAGACCAGCCTCAGCAACTTAGCGAGACTCTCAGCAACCTAGTGAGACTGTATTTCAGAAAAAAAAAGGGGGCTACAGTGTATCTCGTGTATCTCAGAGGCCTCTGGGTTCAATCCCTAGTACTACACACACACCAAAAAAAAAAAAAAAATTACCTTGTCAGTTATGATTACTATTGTTTCATTTGGATAAGGATGGTCTAGGAGTAGGAAGTGTTCAATGGATGATTACACTCTCTAGAAATGCCTTCCCTTTCTTTTTTTTTTTTTTTTTTTTTTTTTTTGCAGTACTGGGGATTGAACTCAGGGGCATTCTACCTCCGAGCTATACCCCCAGCCCTATTTTTTATTCTTTATTTTGAAACTGAGTCTCACTAAGTTGTGGCGTGCCTCACTAGGTAGCTGAGGCTGGCCTCGAACTCAGATCCTCCGGTCTTAGCCTCCCGAATGCTGGGATTACAAGCATGCGCCTCCACGCCCGGCTGCCTTCCCTTTCTATTTCAAAAGACTCTATGTCTATGGCCCCATTAAATTCCCATCATGTGTTTATGATCTAGCAGTGAGGAGTCAACTGGTATATATAATACTTCAGTTACTTGTACCACTGTCTGAATACTGTGGCAAGATTTTGCCATACTGAGTAAGTGCCAAAAGAAATATTCTCTTCTCACATAAATTAGAAGCAAGTATGGTTTCCACTTATAATCTGACCATTGAATGATATAATAATTTTCAAAGATATGGATACTCTATTAGGATGTGGTCTCCAAGTCTTCCACTGCATCTCTTTTGGACCTATACCCAACATAGATTAAAACACTGCCTACATTTTATTTTAATCAAAGTCAGAGCACTGGTACATTGCAGCCTGGCCTGTGTCTCTCCTCCTGCACAGGTGTTATGTGTATACCACAACCAGGAGCTGAAGAGCACTGTCACCAACAAGAACTGGAATGAGCATTAGTTGTGCCAGCTGTCACAGAACAAGCAGCTCACTAAAATCAGATCAAGAGCACACCATTACAAAACCATCAGTCAAGGCTTGACGACATCAGTGCCTTACCAGAGCCACTAAAATGGAAGTTGATCAACCAATGCCTAATCATTATGTACCCAAATTAAAGGAAGAAATTCTTTTGTGTAATTTATTTAACTACACACATGTTATATATCCTTCACTTTCTGTTTGTGATACCAGATTACCATTGCAACTGTCTCACACTACAAATTTTCGAGGCACGAAAAATGATGCATAATAAGGGAAATTGTACGTGTATATAATTTTATATTTTTGGCAAAAGTATATAACACATGAAATGTGCCATAAAAATAAGGGGCTACTGTTGCCACTATGATTTCTATATGCTTACCATGTTCAATCATAGCAAAAAGGACTGGGCATGGTGGCATATACTTGTGATTCCAGTACTTGGAAGGCTGAGACAGGAGGATCACAGGTTCATGGCCAGCCTCAGCAACTTGGTGAGGCCCTCTGCAACTTAGTGAGATCCTGTTTCAAAATAAAAAATAAGATAGATCTGGGGGTATAGCCAGAGGTAGAACATCCCTAGGTTCAATCTCCAGCACCAAAAAAAAAAAAAATTCAGTTTGATTCAATTTAACAAACTACTACAAAATGGCTATTAGAGACAGGGCTCAGATCGATATTGAGGATCTCTTTGCCCTCAAGGAACTTACAAGGACATTTTAGTCTCCCTTACATATAAAACCCAAGATATCCAATGGCTCTTTTTTTTTTTTTTTTTTTTTGCGGTACTGGGGATTGAACTCAGGGGCATTCTACCTCCGAGCTATACCCCCAGCCCTATTTTTTATTCTTTATTTTGAAACCGAGTCTCACTAAGTTGCGGAGTGCCTCACTAGGTAGCTGAGGCTGGCCTCGAACCCGGATCCTCCGATCTCAGCCTCCCAAATGCTGGGATTACAAGCATGCACCACCACGCCCGGCTCAATGGCTCATTTTTTATATACTTCTCAGCAAAAGATTTTGCTGGGAGTCGAACTGTATTTTTGCCACAGGTGTTTGAAAAGTGGACCATGGAAATGATCTTACCTGAAAGGAAATGACCAGTTTACTGAAAAGTACTAAAACATGGTTTCTCTAGCACTAACATTACAGGTATATTGCTTGCCCACTCCTACCATTCTTCTGAGAACATTAGGTTCCACCAAGGCAAAACAAAAACATGATAGAGGTAGAACTTGTTATACTAATACAGCCCTATGATAGGCAGGATGAATAATAATAACTACCATTTACTGGATTACAACCATGTCTCAGGCACATAACAAACATTATCAAACAGCACTGCAAATTGGCCATTTTTATTTTTGTTTTCCAAATGAGAAAATGAAAGCTCAAAGAGCTTGGGAATTTGCCTGAGGTCCCACAGCCATGTTGTGTCAGAATTAGTATTCTAACCCAGGATGGTCTCACTCCAAACACCACAAATTTCCACTCATCGGCTGCCTCTATGGAAAAAAGTTGGATACTTATTTGGACACCTACCATTTGAAACGTATTTTTCTTGGACTTTAACTTTATCCTGCACAATGCATTTCCAGCAGCTTTTTTTTTCCACCTCTTCTGCATCCAGATCCTTGTCTTTGACTTGAAATACCTCCCCCAAACCCTGCCCTTAATGGGGAAAGCTTGAAAGAGCATGAGACAATCACTAAATCAGAATCACAATCACTAAGCAGAGTCAGAATAAGTTTCAAATTGTTCTTCTTTACTTACATAAGCCTAAAACCCAATACTTCCTTGTTCAAATACAAACCAAGGCTTCTCTGGCTAACTACTATATTCAATCACATTGTCTCAAATAATACAAATGGACACATGAAAACCTCAAAACTAAACACCTGGTCAGGAAGCCAGAAGTGAACTTCAACCAACATCATTTCTTCCTCCAGTTTTGGATGATGGTGGAATTAGTTTGGTAAGGACAGGATACACTGACACTCAGTAAAAGCCACATCCAATTGTCACAAGGAGAAGACACTATTAATAATATGAGGAGTAGGAAAAGCCAAATATTTTGCTATCAGCCAAGAAGCAATGAGAATGTGATTCTAAGTTAAAGAATCTAAGAATTCAACAAGAAAACTTAGAAAAGTTATGATTTAGTCTATATTTAGACAACTGGAAGCTAGTTTTCTGGTTTATGTGTGCTAAATACAGCCATCCTTATAAAAACAGAAATGCATGCTCTTCACCCACTTACTTTTAAGTCAACCCTTTAAGAAATGCCCACACTATAATGGCTTAAAAATAGTATTATGTTGTTTAAGCCAAAGAATGCCTAGGGTC
>PVLC010006820.1:0-66996 GCA_004027655.1 Graphiurus murinus
TTTTTTTTTTTTTTTTTTTTTTTTTTTTTTTTTTTTTTTTTTTTTTTTTTTTTTTTTTTTTTTTTTTTTTTTTTTTTTTTTTTTTTTTTTTTTTTTTTTTTTTTTTTTTTTTTTTGCGGTACTGGGGATTGAACTCAGGGGCATTCTACCTCCGAGCTATACCCCCAGCCCTATTTTTTATTCTTTATTTTGAAACAGGATCTCACTAAGTTGCTGAGTGCCTCACTAGGTAGCTGAGGCTGGCTGCAAACCCGGATCCTCTAGTCTCAGCCTCCCAAATGCTGGTATTACAAGCGTGCGCCACCACGCCCTGCTTGAATGAGCCAATATTGACACATTAGTATTAATTGAAGTACATAGTTTACTCGAATTTCCTTAATTTATACCTAATGTAGTTGTTCTGTTTCAGGATCCAGTCTAAGAGACCATATTGCATTTAGTTGTCACATCTCCATAAGCTCCTTTTGGCTATGACAGTTTCTCAGATTTTCCATATTTTTGCTTTTTGTGTGTGTTAGTTCAGTACCTTGATAGTTTGGGGAGCACAGGTGAGAGTCTGTAAGATGTCTCTCCACTGGGGCTTGTCTGATGTTTTCCTCATGGTTAAACTGGGGTTATGGATTGCGAGAGGAAGATCAGAGGTGTAGTGTCATTGTCACCACTACCAACATGACTCATCGCTGTTGATGTTGACCATGGCCACCTGTCCGTAGTGTTTATCACATTTTCTATTCTAAAGTTACTCCTCTCCTTTCCATATTCTACTCTTTGGAAGTAAATCACCATGTGCAGCCCACAATTAGAGAGTAGGGAGATATACTAACCATCCTATGAAGGTAGAGTCTCAAACTAAATGATTTGGAATTCATGTGCACAAGAGACTTGTCTCTTCTTATTTATGCAAGTACATATTTTGTGTTTAGTCATTTACTTATGTAAGAATAGATTCATGAATACTCATTTTATACTTTGGGTAATAATCTAATGCTCTTGTATTTATTTTCCTGTTCAAATTCTTCTAGCTTTGCTATTGGGAGCTCTTTCGGTTGACTCCTATGCCCCTTTGACATGTTCCTATCATCATGGTGTGTGTGTGTGTGTGTGTGTGTGTGTGTGTGTGTGTACCTCTCCCTTACTTTCTGACACCACATGATGCTTTCAGCTCACGGTGTATACCTATTACCCCGATCCTAGAACCAGCCATTTCTCCAAGGAACAAGGAACCCTGGCTCCTTTCATTGGTGAATAACAATAAAAACCAAGATTCGGGCACTGGATGTGCTTATTGTGCTGGTTGTGGGCAGTTGTCTTTAATTACAGACTGAAGACTTCCTTCCTCATCTCTCAGATGAATAATTATCTGGCTCCTCTTCCCACCTCCAGTTTCTTTCTCACTGTGTCTGCCCACACAGGACTGAGATCAACAGGAACGCTAGACGCTCAAAAGTTAGGGCGGAGTGAACATGAAATGTAAGAAGTGTCCCTCCATAAGGAATCCCAATTTGGTTAGAAAGATTGGAGTAGCCATTAGCCCAGACTTTCACGTTTCCTGGGCCCTAAGCTGTAGAGTGATTGATACACCGAGGGCAGTACCACCAACTAGTGGCAGCAACATGATTAGACTCTAACTCTCCAGAATATTCCTTACTGCCAGCTCCCCTAAAACACTGTGGCATAGATTCCACGTCAGCCCCCATGTTAGGGCAGGAGTGGCCACTGGCTCCATGTGATTCTTACCAGGCAGAAATGGCAGGTTTGCTGAGGACTGAGCTGGATGGCGACAACCATTTATAAGTGTTTAGGGTTGTGTGACAAACAGCAGAGATATTAGACGCCAAACTAACCATGTAGAGAGCGACTCTGTCCCCACTCAAGCAGGGAGGCTGCATCCGTCATGCCGGTAATGAGGCGCCGACACAGGTGTCTTACCTCCGGGGTCCCCAAGGTGCCGGCTACCTCTGCCGCTTGTACTGGAGGGAGAACACCGATTTGGGATGTGAAGCTGTTTGGATGATGTTGTTTTTCTGATGTAACCCCCCATTCGTTTCCCTACCTCCCTTTTCTCTGCCTCCTTTTCTCCCTCTTGGGAGCAATTTATGCGTCTCTGGCTCCTTTTAGGCGGGGACAGAGTGCTAATTAGCTGTCTGATTCATCCCCGGCCACCTGTCCCAGGGCACTTGGCAGTAAGATCAGACTGGGTGTGGCCCTGAGCTCTCCAGCTCTCCAGGGCTGACGAGTGTCCCTGGGGTCTGGACAGTCCCAGTCTGACGTGGGCCATGGATCACACTGCATGATGAGCAGGGAGGAAATTCGCTCCAGCAAGGCATGTCTCCGACGTCCCATTTCCTCAACACCAGCCACACAGGCAATTGTAGGGAAAGCCATTCCTGCAGCTTTGGGGAGCTTTTAATTCATTTCTCTCCTCAAGTGAAATCGGCTCCCAGAGGACATCTTACCAGCTGATAGGTCCGAGGAGGTGCGTCCATCTTCCTTCTCGCCGCTGCATTTATTGACAGGACTCACCCCATTCTGGTCCCCCCGGGAGAAATACCAGCAAAGTCTCTTGAGTGAGTGGTCTCTACTGAGGATGGAGACTCCCTCCCCTCCCTTTCTCTCTGCAGCATCCCAAATCAGGCACCAGTGCCAGCTCCCCACATAAAACTGGTTCCATTGAGGTCCCAGCAACCAAACCACATGCCTTGTTCCCTCTGGGTTTGTCCCTCCCTCACTCTGCAGCATTCAATGCTATTAGCTTCTGCTTCCTTGAATCTCCTGTCCTCGCTGGCCTCAGGACACCTGGCTTTCTCTCTAGCGCCCCGGTTATTCCTTATGGGCCTCCTTTGCTGGCGCCTGCTCCTCTGCTGGACCTCTTCTTCAATTCCTATCTCTCATACAATGGGATTTATCTGGCACCATGGTTCAATACTATCTATAGGCTAAGGACTCCTTAACCTTTCCCCTCTGTTCAAATACAAATACCTAGCCACTTAGTAACTCTGGGGTCCCCTAATCAAATTTGGACTTTTTCACTAATCACTGTTAAACTAATTTAAACATTATGACCAGGCCCTAAGTAGCTTTCTGCTCTTTTAGTACTGTTTTTGCTTACTTCTTACTTTTTGGTGAATTATATAATGATAATAATAATGATGACAATATTAGCAGCAACAACTAACCATTATTAATTTCTTACTATAGGCCAGGCACCATGCCAAACACCTTCCTATATGCACTGTTCCATTTACCTCTCACGTGGTGTGGTCCCACGAGGAAGATACTTTTATTCCCATCTTGCAGCTCAGAAGCTTCAGGCTTACAGAAATGAGAGCACATGCTTAGGTCACACCACTGAAAGTAGCAGAGGCAGAATTAGAATCCTGTTTTGCTCAATCCCAGAGTTCAAACACTCTCCTTCCTAATGGATGCTTCTTATCAACCCACATCACAGCCACCGCCAGCTCTGTGCCAGCACTGCTTACAGAGCTTACAGCGCTGCTGTCCAGGCCCGCCGTGTCCTGTGGCCGCTCTGTCTCCGTGTGGAAGTTTCCATGTGCATCTTATGAATTAGAGATGCCAGACATTTTAATAGAGTAATGTTTGCTCCCTGACTGACTGAGCATAATTTATGCAGAGGAGAAGGGTAGAGAGCAATTAGGAGAGAGCTTGAGTCCCAGGGGTGCTGAACCCTCGTCCACCAGCAAATTGCTGGCAAAAAGTCATCCAGGTCTGCAGTGCCAGAGCCACCAAATGTAATCAAGTGTCAAAAATCTTTTAAGCTGAGTGAGAGGGGAGACCAGAAAGAGAGAGAGAGAGAGCAGAGAGCTTGGATTGAGATGGATACATCATTTACAGATCTCTCCAGAGAAAGCCTGTCTCTCCTTCCCCTTTCTTGGGCATGATTAGAGATTTTATTTAGGCCATATCTGAGAATTCCCAATCCATAAAGTGTTCTCTTGGTGCATCTCTGAGGAAATGAAAGGGCCTGACCATCGTGGTTTTCAGTCTGGGTTCCTGGGACCCTGGAGTTTCAACAGAACCCAAGGCCTAGAAAAGTCTAGGCCTTTAACAAGAATATCCTTATTGCTCTCTCATGGAGATCAGGGTTTCACATAAAATTCCATTAATTAAAAGGAGACAATTTGAATTTTTAAAGGGAAATTCGTATAAAAGACAATAGGTTGTAATGTCAGGCCTGAGTTGGCCTCTTGATTCTGTAACTGACTAATTAACTGCTTTCATCCTCCCTTTTTTTCAAGCAGTAAAATAGGGACGTCTCTGGGTCATGAATGGGAGTGTGACCAGGCCTAGCAGAGCTCTTGCTACAGAATAAATGTTCAGTAGACTCTGTAGACTCCACTTTTCCTCTATGATATGTTGCCACTCAGCACAGCAAAACTGACTAAGGGTTTTACCATGTGGCTAGTGCCCCTAGATAAAAGAAATGTCTGTGGCATCTCTAAACATTAGTCCAATAAGATGGGAACACCCACTTTAATAAGCAAGAAGGCTTCTGACCACTTAAAACAGCCATCACGAAGCCCATTTTCTACTGAGTCCAGCATCTGACCCTTCAGGGTTCCGCTGAGGACCTCAATTACACATCACAAACATGCCGGCTCAGGAAGGCGGTCTTAAAGCGCCCCAACACTGACAGCGGCATGCACAGAAACAGCCAAACAGAAGAAAGACAGAGAGAATACTAAAGATGGATACCCAGCAACAAAAGGAGTAAAAGCAGACCTTCCATGGAGAGGGAGTCAGGGCAACCCCAGGTTAGTGCAGAAATAGACTGCAGCCCCACAATCAGTAGTTTCTGTTAAAGGAAGAAGGAGAGGGTGTAATGTGCTTTTGAAAAAATGTCTATTAAAAATGATTAATTTTTAAGAAATGATTTTGGCTCCTGAAAGGATAGGTTTCTCTTATCTAGTTAGATTTTGTAAATTCCCATAATACCCAGACAAATGAGGTGTTACTGTACTTAACTCAGACTCTAGGTTTGTGGGGGTCTGTTTTAAGCAATGGGGTGAATCGAGACAAGGGACTACCATTGTCAAGGAGGAAGATGCCTGGCTTCTTGGGGAAGTTCCCTCAACAAAGCTCAGTAATGAAAACCACCTTCTGGAACCTACTGAAGGAAAGGAAGGCAGGGAGAAATCAAGGTTTGAAATGGCAGATGATTTGGTCCAAGGCAAAATACAATTCACTAAGCTTTATATATATTTGGTGATCAGAGATTTGAAGAAAGGACCAAGTGACAAGATTACTTTTTTTTTCAGTACTGGGGATTGAACCCAGGGGTATTGTACCTCCAAGCTATACCCCCATCCCCTTTTTAATTATTTATCTACATATTTTGAAACAGGATATTCCTATTTTGCTGAAGGTCTTGCTAAGTTGCCGAGGCTAGCCTCGAACCTGTAATCCTCCTGTTTCAGCCTCCCAAGTACTGGGATTACAGGTGCGTGCCACCATGCCCAGTTCGTTTGATTACTTTTTAAAACTCTCTCTTCATAGGCCTTGCATGATGGCTACATGGACTGTTATTTGTACACAGGTGTGTTGTGAATTCCCTTCAGGGTAGCGGCTTCCGAGTAACTCTCAGTCCATGACACTTGCATTAGGGTCAAAGTGTGTACTCAGACTTCCCAAGGAGCTGGAGCAGGGGAGCTAACACACCTGAACACTGTGTTTTAGTCAGCTTTCTCATCATTGTGTCCAAAATACCTGAGAAGCTCAATTTAGAAGAAGAATGCTTTATTTGAGGCTCACGGTTTCAGAGATAAGTCCATCAGCAGCCAGCTCCAAGACAGGAACCAGGGCGTGACAGCAAAGGGAAAGCCCTGTCACCTCATGGCAGCCAGACACAGTCCCCAGAGCCACACCCCCAGTGCCCAATGACTCACTTCCTCCAGCCATCCCCCAGCTCCCAATCTGGCTGCAATGTCTAATACATGAACTTCTCTGGGGGACATTTTATATACAAACTATAATAGAAAGTATGTGAAAGAGACCCACGCTGCCCGTACTCTCAAGGTAAGGAAAACTGATGGCTTTCTCCTGGACTTGGGAGAGGCTCCAGAACCCAGCCACACATTAGTGAAACATGTGTCCCCTACTAGGGACAGTGGCTCTGCTTTGCTTAGGGCCTCACCTTAGTGAGAATTTAGTCAGAGCTTGAGGAAGGGAGGTTGGGGACTGTGATCCAATCATAGAAATGCTCAACATTTGCATTCAGTTTCAGGGGATTCCCAGTCTTCTTGACTCTCTGGTCAAAATCCCCAGTGCCCAGGCCTTTCTGAGTCCTCTTGGCTTCCACTCTTACCAGCTTTCTTATTCCTGCCTGCACTTGTTAAAGGCCCCTCCAGCTCCCACCCCTGGTGTGAGGGCTCTGGTGTCTATGGCCTTTGCTGGGATTCTTAGCTGCTCATTAAGTATCCTCCACAGTGACATCGCCAGGGGACACCGACCTGCTCCCCTGCCCTTACCTTTGGCTAGCCACCTGCAGATACCCAGTTTCCTTCTGACCAGGGATGAGTCATCCAGGGGCAATGGTCTAAGCTGCACATCGTGCAGGGTCCCAGACTCCCTGAAGAGCTTAACTCACAGAGCAGCTCTCTTGCTTCCTCCTGCAGAGAACTTCTACACAGGTGTGGCACCCCTCTCCACAGCCCCAGCTGTCCTTGGCACTCTCAAATACAGCCAGGTGCCTGAAGCCATGTCCAATTCCGAGTGCCCTGGAGGGTGCCCCGTGCACATGAGTGAGTGATTTGTCCAGGGTTACAAGACAGAGCAAGGCTGAGACTGGCACAAGGGCTTTCTGGCATTCAACCTCCTTCTCTTTCCCCTACACCAGCAGTTCTCAGGCTCATTTGTGAAGGATGTCACAAGTAATTTGTTACCCAAAGTAAGCACTCACATTTGTAAGTTGCTTACTTTATAAATTTCCTTTAGAAAGCAGAATAAAAAAGTTGTTTCCAGCAGACTCCTAGGAGTCCAACAGAGTCCAAATTCTGGCCCTACTGCTGTTTTTTTTTGTGACCTTGAGCAAGTTACATACCTCCTTAAGCCTCAATCTATCTTTTTTTAAAATGGGATAATTATCACGTCTCCTTCCTCAGGGTTGTTGTATGGATTAAGTAGACAAGACACCAAGTGCTTAGCATGACATCTGGCATGAAATCTAACAACAAATGTTGGCTAAAATTATTATTCATACTTAGATTTGTACTTGTATATAGGATTAAAGAATCTGCTTATGTTGGGCTGCAGGTGTGGCTCAGTGGTAGAACACTTGCCTAGCATGCATGAGGCCCTGCAAAAAATAAAACATAAAAAGAACCTCCTTGTAATAACTATAGCTTCCCTCTTTTATTGCGAGAGGTTTTCCTGCAGTTGAGAGAGAGAAAGGTGGAATTGCAGGCTACACATAAGGAATTATATGTAATAACAGCCTATCCTATCTTTTGTCACATCTACAAGTGAGTTATTGTCACAGATGTGCCAGTAATATGTGTGGTGGTTACAATTTATTATAATTCCTTATTTTGCTGCAAAACAAATATAAATGTGTGTGTGTGTGTGTGTGTGTGTGTGTGTGTGTGTTGTGTATGTCTTTTCCTTCTCATTTTGGTGACACTCAGAGAGCTCATCTCAAGGATGAACCTCACCTGTCAAGGATGTCAGGGCAGAGGGAAGCTGATAACAGCACCCATGTGGTCTCTGTGGTCCCTACGTAAGACTTGAGCCACAAAGTCCTAAAGGCGAGGACCTCAGGATATGGAGCAGGCAGCTCTGGCCAGAGGCAGCCCTGGGCCCTGCTCTCCCAGCAGCCTTGCCTTGGCTCTCTCCGGCTGTCCCCGCCTCCCTGATAAATATGGAGGAGCCTTCGCGCAGCTCTGACTGCAAGACAGGCTTTGTTTCTCTCCACCACTCCCTGCTCTCTGATCAGATGTCACTCTTTTATTATTATTATTCCTTCTGTGTTGACAAGTGATTTAAACACTTCACCAGGGGAAGATAAAAGGGTGGGGGTTGGTGAGGAATCTTTTCTTTGAATCCAGAGTGTTCAGGGTTTCAGATTAGCAAATAAATGACTATGGGTATATAATTAAAACTAATAGGTTAATTAGAGAACATTTAGATCTTTCTGGAAAAAAAAAAAAAAAAAACACCGAAAGCCAGAAAGCCAATGACTGTCTCCTTTTGAAGCAAACTGGACTATAATAAATAACCCTGCACAGAGGAACGGCATACTCTATCCCTTCCTTCAGGGCTACGGTGTTACTGGGCGACAGGGCCAGGCATTCCCCACAGACCAGAAGAGGACTCTGGAAGCAGAGCCAGGTCTTCAGGGAGGCAGAACAGCTGCTGTGGAGTCAGGGCTGCCCTGCCCCTCCCTGTGCCTCTGAACTTGGGCTCTTGTTTTTCTTTCTATTGCAAGTGCTCTCTCTCTCTCTCTCTCTCTCCCCTCTTTTCTGCTCATCTGTGACTATCACTCAGTGAGGGCCAATTTCTGCATCCTCCAGACAATGGGATTTCAGAGTGTCTACGCCATGACAATCTTTTCTGGCAGCAGAGTGGGGGTCAGGAGACAGGGAGCCATGAAGGAGGGAAAGACCAGCAGATAAGTTCCACCCACTTGAGCAGGCAGGCAAGGCCCTGGCCTGGAGGAGCGGCTGGGTCATAACTCTTCACTGAGCTCTGCATTCTGCTGACAGAGCTGAGGCTGTGTGGTGAGGATACATGTGCAGGGCTCAATCAGCCCATCTGGGGCAGGGCCAGGGCCAGAGCTTTGCAAGACTGAGGGAAACTTGGCCACCATGGTCAGGCTCCCCTTTCTTCTGGATTAACATATCTGGAGGCAAAGCTTGAGGCAGATGTGGCTCAGAGCCCTGCTGGCTTCAAGGCCTGTTGTGATGGACAATGGAAGAGTCCTGATGTAGTTGAATTATGTCTCCTCCCCAAAGGGTATGGTGAAGTCCTAAAGCCCAGTACCTTGGCATGTGACCTTATTTGGAAATAAAGTTATTGCAGGCATAATTAGTTAAGCTAAGATGAGGTCATGCTGCAGAAGAGCAAATCCCTAATCCATATGACCGCTGTCCTTAGAAGGAAGAGACAGACACAGAGAAGATGACCATGTGATTGTGGAGGCAGCGACTTGGGTGATGCTTCCACAAACCAAGCAAGGCCTGGAGCTGCCAGAAGCTGGAAAAAGCAAGGAAGAATCTTCCCCCAGAAACTTCTACAGGAACATGGCCCTCCTGACAGTCTAACTTTGAACTTCCGGCCTCTAGAACTGTGAGAGAATAGATTTCTGATGTTTTAAGTTGCTGGGGTTGGCCTTGAACCTTTGATCCTCCTGTCTCAGCTGAGATTTACAGGCATGCACTATCATATCCCACAAATTTCTGATGTTTTAAGCCACTGGTTTGTGATAATTTGAGCGGCAGGCCTAGAAAACTAATACAAGCCATCAGCAGCTGCCTGGATTTGTTGCTAGTAAAATATTAGTTGCATCTGGAAGCAAAATCTCAAATCAAATACTTGGAAGAAAATACCCAGATCTCAGTGATCACTCAAGCTAGTGATTGCCATAGAAGGTTCAAGAGCTGGATGCCTCCTCACTCCACCCACCAGGTTGAGATTCTCTAAGTCGGTAGAGATTCCTTATCTCCTGAGATAGACAAATCTAAACTCTAAGTGTGGGAGACTATCTCAGCAGTTTGGAGGAGACAGATTAAGCCTTTTTCTCTCATTGGCCCATTTTTTTTTATTACTAACTGTAGTAATAGCTATCATTTATGGAGTGCTTACTACATACCAGGCATTGCATGGAACATGTCATAAGGATTTTCTGTCATAAGGTGGCTTCCCTTAAGTTCTGTGGCTCCTGGTAACTCACAAAAGATGCCTTCATGGGCAGCCACCAACACAACACTTTAAGGATGAGGACAACGCACAAGGGTGGCTGCTTTCCAAATCTCCCTGAGGGCCCTGGAATTCATACCCAGGCCATTGCTATTTCCCATCACATATATCCATTTTCTCACTCTAGATCCTATTCTACAAAGCGGTGTGTGTGTGTGTGTGTGTGTGTGTGTGTGTGTGTGTGTGTGTGTGTGTTTTGTGATGGGGGTTTTTTGGTCTATTTTTTAAAAGGTTGTGCCACTTTCACAAGATTGAAATGAACACACAGAAAAGCTACCTGATGTGAAAGGAGATGCAAAAAGAACTAGAGAAGTATCAGCTACCCAAAGCACAGTCATACCAGCTCAGCTGTTGAAGCCCCATTGAAAAACAAATGACCTAAGGACCAATTTCCAGGGGCTCTCTACTCAAACAGAGCAGGAAAGGAGCAGGAGCCCAGGAAAGTCCTTACAAGTCAACAACAGGGAAAAGGCCTAACCATCCCAGCTTCCCGAGGAGTGAGAGGTGGCAGAGAGGACAGGATCCAGGTAGGCTGGAAGCCATGTCCTGGCTGGCCATCACCCTCGCCTAGCACAGCTGAGGCTGTTACCCCACCAAGACCTATCCAGCACCAGGGCGACTCAAGAAGCAGACAAGCCTGCACTGGGAGTGAGCAGAACTCACATTTACTGGAAACTGGGTCAGAAAAGGAGGGCTGAGTGTTGATTTTCTAGTCTGCAGAGTTAAAAATTATACTCCTCCTCATCCACAGTAATGCCTCTTCCTCATCTAAGGAGTCTGTAAACCCTCACTTAGGTGGCTGTCCTTGTGATATCATTGGCCAAGCCCCAGAACCTCCCCACCAAGCTTTTTTCTTATCTGAAAAATATAAAATATGAGGCAAAAAATATAAGTTACAAGCCGGGAGTGGTGGCACACGCTTGTAATCCCAGCATTGGGGAGGCTGAGACCGGAGGATCCGGGTTCGCAGCCAGCCTCAGCTACTTAGTGAGGCACTCTGCAACTTAGTGAGACCTTGTTTCAAAATAAAGAATAAAAAATAGGGCTGGGGGTATAGCTCGGAGGTAGAATGCCCCCGAGTTCAATCCCCAGTACCGCAAAAAAAAAAGTTACACCAAGCTTTGAGGACAAATGAAAAATGCCTATTAATGTAAGGTTAAACCATATCCAAAATTATAATGCATGAACTGTAAGCAGCTTCAATATGTAAATAACAACAACAACAATAATCCACATAGACTCCGAAGCATTACTGGAGCTCCTGGAATAGTAGGGAATGTTTTTCGGCTGATAAGGGTGGGAGAGCCACTCATTCTATCTGCCAATCCATCCTGACTTGACAGCCCAGCCTGTAACCTACATTTTTAAACTTGCAGAAAAAGGAAAATACAGATCTAACCCCCAGGAGAGAGACTAAATTAAAAGAGGAGCAAAGATAGGGCCAAGAACTTAGGTGGTTTGATTTTCTGCCTTCAGTTAAAAGTGTTAAGTCCAGAGAGCAGCAATATCAATAGTTGTTTTGTTTACCCAACAGAGCTAGGTTGTGTTAGACCCCTACTGACCCACAGCTAATCCCTTTCCCAGCAGGTCTGCGCTGGACTGCTCGCTCCAGGCTGTGAGCGGTTTCTGCACCTTGAGGTTGCTGCAAACTGAGATTAGATGCAGTAGGCTCAGCAAGTGCCAACCCTGCTCACCCAGCCAGAAAGCTAGCAGGAAATGCCTAAAGGGAAGGCATTCACTAGCCTCACTTACTGCCTGGGGAGCCAATCACAGGATCTCTGTCAGACAGACAGCCAATTCTGTGGCTTGACAGGAAAGGGACCAATCATCTTGCTTCCCCCATCTAGGCCACTGCATCTCCAACCTCCTCCCTCCATGGGCTGTTTACCAGAGCTGCCAGGGGCCAGGGAGAACTGGAGAGGAGAGGAGCTGAGAGCCTCAAGCCTGGTTAGTGTATGGAGCAGACTGGCAGAAGGGCGGGGCAGATGCTGATGAGAAACACCCAGGGCAGAGCCCACTCCAATTCAGTAAGCCCCTAAATATTTATTTACTAGATATCGCCTGTGTGCCAGGCACCTGAAATAAGAAGGACACAATCCTTATCCTCAAAGAGCTCAGAGTCCAGTGAGGAGACAGAGTAAACAAATACAGTACTCCTAACAGAGTGTAATGAGAGCCAGGCAAGAAGATGCTATGGGAACAGGCTCTATCCCATGGAGTCACAAGGGCACTCAGGGGCATATCACGGTCTGAAAGGACTTGCATGAGAGCTTGAGACTCTCACCACACCACACCCATCTGCATCCCTCTGCTAGGACTGCTGGACCAAAATACCTCAGACTAGCAGGGTGCAGTGGTGCATGTCTGTAATCCCCGTCGTTGGGAGACTGAGACAGGAGAATCACAGGTTCCAGGCCAGCCTCAGCAACTTAGTGATACCTTCAGTAACTTAGTGAGAACCTGTTTCAAAACTATAAGGGGCTGGTGTGTAGCTTGGAGGTAGAAAACCCCGGGGTTCAATCTCCAGTCTCAGCCCCCCTCCCCACACAAGTATCTCAGACTGGTTATCTTTTTTTTTTTTTTTTTTTTTTTGCAGTACTAGGGATTGAACTCAGGGGCATTCTACCTCCAAGCTACATCCCCAGCCCTATTTTTTATTCTTTATTTTTGAAACCGAGTCTCACTAAGTTGCAGAGTGCCTCACTAGGTAGCTGAGGTTGGCCATGAACCCGGATCCTGTGGTCTTAGCCTCCCCAGTGCTGGGATTACAAGCATGCGCCACCACACCCGGCTCTCAGACTGGTTATCTTAAACAACAGAAAAGTATTATCTCCATTATCTGGAGACAAATATCTAAGATCAGGGTGTCAGAAGGACTGATTTCTTCTGAGGCCTCTCTGCTTGGCTTATAGGTGGCTGTCTTCTCAGTATGTCCTCACAGGGTCTTCCTTCTGTAAATATATCTTTATCTTCATTTCCTTTTCTTATAAGGATACCAGCCATATCGGATTCGGGGCCACCCTGATTATCTCATTTTATATCTTTAAAGATCCTACTTCCAAACACAGTCACAGTCTGAAGATGAAGGGTCAGACCTTCATCATATAAATTTAGAGGAAGAGGCAATTCAGTCCATAAAACCATTATTTTCCATGGCTATTGTGAAGCTCCCATTTAGCCACCTTATCCCCCAAAGAACACAGTGACCAGGGGGTTTTTGTCCTCTAAATCTTCTGTATTAAGTGCCTGTTGACTCAGACTTGGACCAGCTCCTGTCAGAGGAGAAGGATGATGAAGCCCACATCTGGCTCTTACAACAAATGCCTCATCACTCATCTTTTCCTCAAAAAGCAGCACGTCAGTGTCTTGGAAGAATCTCTTTCCCCTGCTCAACAGCCCTGCTCGCTGGCCCCATGCCTAAGGTATTTGATAAGTCATTTTATCTGTGATAAGGACTAGTGTTTCCTTTAGGCTTGGCAGGGAGGGAGGGAGGGAGTGAAGTAACCATCCATCACCCGGGGCCTACACTGAGTCCCCTGGAGAGAGTGCCAGGTGTCCTGTGTCTGCTGACATGGGGTGTAAGGAGAGAATCTGTGATCTTTGAGATCATAGTGCAACACAGCAGGACTCTGGGACATCTAACCCAAGCTGGGGGAGGGACCTGGTTTATGTTTCTCAGCTCAGTACAATGAAGAGTCATTGAACGCTCACTAGGTACTAGACATGGGCACTGTACTGGGAGGCAGATAGAGAGGAATGAGGCACCATCTGGTCTTCAAGGAGCTTCTGATCTCCCGGGGCAGATCCTACACAGGGCCCGGGCAAGTTAGAGCCACAAGGTTAAGGGACAGAGAATGGAGAGTGCTGGCCCTGCCTGGGGGTGCAAAGAGGGCTTTGGTAGGAGCTAATGTGTGAAATCTGGAGGGGATGCCTGGAGTTAGGCAGCCAACAGGGCAAGCAGGGAGAGTGGGCTGGTCTAACAGGAGAGTCACACAGTTAGGAATACAGGGGCGTGGAGCTTCAGGTGCATGGAAGGGCGACCTGCAGGCAGGTCAGTAGCACCTGGAATGTGAGGGAGAAAGTGGCAGGAGGTGGGACGGGAGAGATGGCCGGGCCAGCTCAAGGGCCATGCTACACAGCATGGTCCATGGGCATTCTCTTGAGTTTTCAGACTGTTTTTGTGGGGGCACTGGGCTCTTTAGTGGTGTTTGGGATAAGAAACAAGACTGATCAGACAGGACATTCACTGGAGTATTTGACTCTTCCCTTTTTGTATATTGAGGTTCCATTCAATATAAAAAAAAAAAAAGAAATGTTGTAAAGCATACCAAATCCACAGCTACCATTTCATTTCTTCAGCTAATGGAAGTCTTGAGTGAGTTTTAAGCAGGAAATTATATGGTGGTAGTATGGGGTCTGAAACTGATGGGAATAGGCCTGGAGGCAGGAACACTTATTGAGACACTATTAAAATACTCAAAGAAGAAAAAAAAGAAAGGATTTGAGAGACTGAAGAGAGGATTAGAAGCTGAAACTGATAAAACTTACTGTTGGTTACTAACATAGAGAGTTAGGGAGGTACCTAGACTGAACACTGGATTTATGGCAAGGCAGTTGGGGGTATGCTGATGCCTTTAACTGGAAATAAATAGGGGAAAGGACAGATGAGGAATGGAGTGCTGGCCAAGTGGAGTCTAATGTGCTAGTGGAACATCCGTATGGAGATGTCCTTTGGATCGAGTGTGATACTTCCCAGTGCATCTCAATCCCTTAAGTATAGTTCCTGGCTCATTGTGGATAGAGGCCAGTAACGCACCTTTTTTTTTTTTTTTTTTTTTTTTTTTTTTTTTTTTTTTTTTTTTTTTTTTTTTTTTTTTTTTTTTTTTTTTGAGGTACTGGGGATTGAACTCAGGGGCATTCTACCTCCGAGCTATACCCCCAGCCCTATTTTTTATTCTTTATTTTGAAACCGAGTCTCACTAAGTTGCGGAGTGCCTCACTAGGTAGCTGAGGTTGGCCGCGAACCCGGATCCTCCGGTCTCAGCCTCCCGAATGCTGGGTAACGCACCTTTTCATTTTGAGGTATACAGATCAAGCCGTCAAGGTTCTCTACACTGTTTCATGGATGTATTTCTCAATATGGTCTTGCACTTCTCAGAGATGTGAAATCGGGCTGCTGTACCTGTCCACAAGGCTCTACCCACCAGATCTGTTGCATCACTATCCCCTAAACCTACATCTCCTCGAAGCCTCTGGAACAGAGAAAACAGAGAGGCATAACTGATATCTCCCACACTGACCCTTCATTTCTGCTAATGCCCTAACCCCCGCTTTTTCCTTCTGATACGAGTCACCCTTCCAGACCCAGCGCTAGTTCCATTTTCTCCATGAATCCTTCTCTACTCTGCTCCCAGAAAGAAGATAAAACATGAGTTAGTTTAGTTTAGTTTTTTTTTTTTTTGTACTGGGGATTGAACTCAGGGGCATTCTACCTCCAAGCTACAAAGTTGCAGAGTGCCTCACTAGGTAGCTGAATCTGGCCCCGAACCCAGATCCTCTGGTCTCAGCCTCCCAAATGCTGGGATTACAAGCGTGCACCACCATGCCCGGCTTCATGGGTTAGTTTTTGAAGAACCTTTCTGTGAGCACTTTAGGGGGAAATTCACTCTTAGACGTTCCCCAACCTGGGTTCCATTTACCTGGAGACTGAGCATCCCAACCCCACAGCACTTTGCCCTTGTCAAAAAGCTCTGGACCCAAACAGCGTGTCCTTCTACAGCTCTGTCAGGATCTGTTTCTCACCTGTTCAGTGTTTCGTTGCCACATCTCCATATTTTTGGATTTCCAGCACACACACATGCTAAGCCTGCTTCCTCCTATCTTATTTTTAGTCCTCTTTGTCTCCCAGATGGATTCTAATTCTCCAGCCCTGGGCAAATGCTTAGCAACAAAACCCAGGAGCCCAGGGCCACTTTCCAGTTCTCCACGCAGCACCTCTTTCTACAGAGTCCTGTCTCTTTGGTGAATAGCAACATCTCCTATTCATGAGTTGCAAACATGAAGTGTTAGTTCCACAACAGTGGCTGCTGGCTCTTCCACATTCCTACTCTATTCCTACTCTCCCTTCTCAGTTTCTCTGCATTTCGAGGTGGCCAGGGAACCCCCAGATGATTCCAGCATGGATAGCTGCCTCTTTAGGGCAATCAATATATTCGGCTCATTTTTTCCCATGCATTGTCTTGCATCAGATCAAAAGGGGTTCTTTCCACCTCTCCCCAATATCGAATGATTTATATGGCCCACATGGTACACTTGCAAAATACACATGAGGCCTGATAAGTTATGTGCTATTTATTATGCTACTAAAATGATACCCTTTGCTTAATTAAAGTAGCCATATGCTGCAGTGCAAATCATTCTCCATTAAAATCCCAAAATATGTTTAAAAAAAAAGAGGGCAACCACCAGCAATTAGGAAGAATACAAACATATCATAGTTTGGGGGGCATAATCGCACTAGAAGCATGCTTAATGTCTCACCCTTAAGCACACCGAACATAAATCATCCAACTATCCATTCAACAAATATTTGTGGAACAGCCACGCTGTGTCAGAACCTTACAGGTGCCAGGAACAGTACCTAGTTCTTGTCTTCAAGAAACACTGAGGAGAAGTAAGAGACAGAGGAGTAAACAAACAGGAAATAATGTGGTGTCAATGACAATCCGATGCCCCGGTAGCACGTTAGACTCATCTTTCCTAGACCTGTTGGGTCAGGAGGACTTCTCAGAGGACTTGCTACCTGGGTTATACCTTAAAGGACAGTTAGGTCCAGGAAGTGTTCCAGGTTATTCTTTTTTCCATTACCTCCTTTATTTTATTCTTAGTGACTTATAGATCACAAATCTGGGACGATCTTTTTCATTAATTTGTTTATATGAATATTTTTTGCCTTCTTTTAAACCCTCCAATTTGACAGTAAGCTGTTAGAAGGTACACACACCTGCCCATCTTGCTCAATATGCTTACCCCAGCCAATATAATAACAGATAGCACCTTAGAGGACCCTCAAAATATTTACCAAATGAATGAATGAATGAATGCTAACAGGAGAATAGCATGTGTAAAGGTCCAGTGTTGAGAAGGCACACAATATGTTCTAGGAAGTTCAAAGGTCGCCATACTGTAGCCCGCACTCCATCCTGTCCTCACCTTCCAGCCCCCCCCCCCCCCCCCCCCCCCCCCCCCCCCCCCCCCCCCCCCCCCCCCCCCCCCCCCCCCCCCCGTCCCAGCCTCTCTAAGTTCTGTCTAGCAACCTCTCATGTCACCCCAACCACCCTTTCCCACAGAAACTGGCGTTCTCCCACTGGCTTCAGTAAATAAGTACATTTTCATCTTGGATGACAGCAGCTGTGTCTCTGTGACCTCGGGGTTAATGGCCAGTGACTCCTGGGCCATCTGCAGGGAACTGTGAGAGGGCACACTCAGCCATGACCACCTGACAGGCTCCATCACCCAGAGCCGTCACGGAGGCCCGTACCCACACTTGCTCCTGGGAAGTCCAGTCCAAGGCAGGAACAGCACTGAGGCCAGAATTAGAAAAACCTGGATTCAAATCCAGCTTCCCTGATCCTAGGCAATGCACTTAATCTCTTTCTACATCTTAAAAGTGGAGATCAAAATACCCATCTCCCAAGACTTTCAGCAATTAGATAGCCAATATTAGCAAAATCCCCAGCATGCAGTAAGCACTCAATAAACAGAATTTTTATTAATCAATGATTCCTGAGACTTTTCAAGTTCTAAGTCTCCCCCTCCTTGCCACACTCACAAATGAGCATTTTAATCTCCATTACTTTGTTTAGACCTCAGAGCTGTTCTATGAGACAGATGCTCTTATCATTATCTGCACTGAACTGATGAGGCACCTGAGTCTTAGGGAGATGAGAAATTGTTCCAAAAGCCACTGTCGGCAGAGCTGGGATTCAAGTCCATCTGAGTCCAGGTCCTCCCTCTCTCCATCACCTCGTTGTTGACTAACCTCTGCCCCCTCCCTCAGCTTCTGTGGGTGTCCTTGGAAGAATGGGCAGAATAAAAACAGGTGAAGTCAGGGGAACTCGTTCCAGGGGTCAAAGTGTATTGCCAAGTAGCAGAGAACTGGCATGCACTGCCACGCAGCCACCCACCAGGAGCTTCAACGTCCCTCCAACAGGCCATTGTTGGGCTCCAGCACTTTCCACAGGTGTGAAGGAGGATGTTGAAGCCTTCAGTACCTTGGCCTGGATCAACAGCTGAACGGAGGTCTTTCGTCAAGTTGAATTATCCTCAGGTCCTTGTCATGATGGAGGGATGGCGGAGGAGAGTATATGTTGCACATTTGTCCTAAACATAACCTACAAATGTATATGAAATCCATGAAATGGATTATGGCAGGCTGTATTTCTCAAAAATGGCTAATTTTTTAAAACAACCTTATTCTAAAAATAATCACAAATTTCACAAGTTTTATGTCCAATTTAAATATACTAAAACAAAACAAGTACATAACTAACTTTTTAAAAAGTTGGATCATAAGCCCCCTAATATAACCTCCCAAACCACCTTGCATCTGTGTCCTGTTTCAGAATCAGCATACCAGACCATGGAGAGCCACTTTGCATGCTGAATGAAGGCAAGATTCATGGAACTTTTGAGGATGCATGACCTATTCTGTTGGTAAATATCAGCAAACACATCCTAAATACCTGCAGGTGAAGGGCATCATGGGAGACACAGGTAAACAGGTGACAGCTCACATTATTGAGTTTCACCTGGGCCTAGAAGCATGGAGTTGTGTGACATCACGAGAGACACAGGAAAAGTATGCTGCACCATCTCAGAGTAGAAATTTAACTTGTAAGTCACTTAAAATATTATAGCTACATTATCTTTATGGTTATCTTTAGTTAGCAAAGATCACTTAATTAAAAAACAGGTAAAATCGGAAATTCCACCCTAGGTATGGACAGCTTCGGCCAAGCTCAGTGCAGAGTTGCTCATGGTCTTCTTCTTTTTTCTCATGGTTCTCAATTCTATACACACTTGAGGATCATCTGAGGAACTTTAAGTATCACCTAGTGTCTTTGTTCATTTTCTATTGCTATGAGAGAATACCTGAGACTGGGATATTTATAAAGGAAAGAGGTTTATTTTGGTTCATAGTTCTGGAGACTGGCAAATCCAGGATCAAGGAACCAGTATCTGCTCAGCTCTTGGAGAGGGACTTATTATTCTTCAACTCATGTCAGAAAGTAGAATAGCAAATGGGCAGAGGTAGGAGAGACAAAATACAAGAGAGTACCTCTTTTTAGAACAATTTATTCTTGTAAGAAAGAGCTCACTCCCATCAAGAAAGATATTAGTCTGCCAGGCATGTTGGCATATGCCTGTAATCCCATTATTTGGGTGCCCGAGATAAGAGGATCACAGATTCAAGGCCAGCCTATGCAACTCAGTGAGATCCTGTTTCAAAATGAAAAATAAAAAGGGCTAGGGGTGTAGCTCAGAGATAGAACAGCCCTGTGTTCAATCCCTAGTACCCTTTACCCCACCCCCAACACACACACACACACACACACACACACACACACACACACATTAATCCCTCTTAACAACCTAATCACCTCTTAATAGTCCCACTACCTGCCAACATCATTTATACTGGGAATCAAATTTTGACATGAGTTTTGGTGGAGATAAACTACATCTAAACCATAGCTTGTGGGCCCAAACTCAACCCAAGACCATTTGCCTAGACTCTAACATCTGAGGATGAAGCCCAGGAGCCATATTTTTTAAGGTTCCCCAGTTGATTCGAATGGGTAGTTAAGTATCAAGAACTCCTGTTTTAGGGATACTTTGGTGAGAAAGTTCAAGGAACCCTGAAAGTGATTACCAAGAGATCACCAAGGGATTGGCAGCCCAGTGAGGAGGCTGGTCCACATTCTAAGAAAGAGTCCACATAAACCAGGCACGGTGGTACACACCCGGAATCCCAGTACATGGGAGACTGAGACAGGAGGACCACAGGTTTAAAGATAGCCTCAGCAATATAGAAAGACTCTCAGCAACCTAGCAAGAACTTGTTTCAAAAAATAAAAACATACTGGGGTGTAGCTTGGAGGAAGAATGCCCCTGGGTACACACACACAAAGGGAGGGAAGGTGGGAGGGAGGAAGGAAAGAAGGAAAGAAGGAAGGAAGGAAGGAAGGAAGGAAGGAAGGAAGGATCCACATGTTTTCTTTCATATATATGAGAATCTCTGCAAATTCATGCCCAACACACCTGTGGCAGAGACATACACAAACCATGGCAAGTGCTCATCAATTAGCACATGCATACATACGAGCAACACACAAGCCAGGCTTTACTTGTCAAGTGAACAGAGCTTGTTTACAGAACCAAGTCAATTCATATAGCTCTACAGAGCAAAGACACAAGAGCAAGAATGAGGAATCTAACCAGAGTTAGGCTTGTAAAAAGTTAAGCCAGTTTCTGACAAACCAGACCTACCAAATTTGGGGTTCTAATTGTATTCATTCATCCATCATGAAGAAATCACAGAGATAGGAAATACACCCATTTACACAGATATGCACACATATATACTCACATTCATACACGTACTTATCAAGTTAGGCTGAAAAATTCTCAAACTCAGATGTCTCAGACTGTCCCCGGGTATCTATGAGGCTTTTGTTAATACTACCTCAAGTCTCACTTCCCCAGGCCTGAAGGCTGGAGCCCCCTCTGGGCTCCCGGCTGGGAGCAGGGCCTATGTCCTAGATTAGAGGGGCGCTTGGCAGGGGACAAAAAGAAATCGCGGCCCAGCTCCCGGGGCAGTACTTTCCTTGCTTCACAGTTAGTTCTTGCTCCCTGGGCCCCCAAACAAGAGGCCACTCAGAAATCAGAGTTGTGGAACAAGGCCGCACTGTCCACTGAGCCTGGACTGGGGTGAGAGAAAGAGAGATGAGAAGGTTCTCTGAGCCGCAGAGGTCTGGAGAGAAGCTGGCACCTGGGGAAGAAAAATTTCCCAAGCAGCTGGCCAAGCTGGAGTCTTCCAAACTGATGCCGAGGTTTGCCCTGCTAGCCTCTTCATCTCCGGAGAACACCTTCTCTGCAGCCAGACCTGGCTTCAAAGAACCGTCTCTTTCCATGTGGCGCTGACCTTAGCCTGCCCTCTGCTTTACAGCACCTTCAGCACATCAGAAGCTGATTCGGAAGAGGCAGAGAAGGGGTGTTGGGGTAGAGATGCTGCAGCTCCACCCTGAGGTGCCAGCTTCGCCTCCCCACAGATGACTCCCCAGAAAGGAAGACAGTCTGCTGGCCCCAGGGACCGAGGGTTGACAGGTAATTCTGCCAGGTTCTCTGTGCACAGCAGTGAGACTCCTTGCCCTCCAGTCTGGCCGCCTTCTATCAGGGTTGGTGTCATCAGTTATGGAGGAATTTTTCAGAGGACTGGTAGTTGTAAGGAGTCCTCACCCTGCTCCCTGCCCAATTTTACCACCAAACATCAGCAAATGTCCAAGGCTCTGTTCTCTAACTGGAACCCAGGTTAAATGGCTCTGCCAGCCCCATAGATAATATATTAGTCAGCTTTCCCATCACTGTGACCAAAATACAGGACAAAAAACAACTTGCAAGCCGGGCGTGGTGGCGCACGCTTGTAATCCCAGCATTCAGGAGGCTGAGACCAGAGGAGCCGGGTTCTCGGCCAGCCTCAGCTACCTAGTGAGACACTCTGCAACTTAGTGAGACTTGGTTTCAAAATAAAGAATAAAAAATAGGGCTGGGGGTATAGCTCGGAGGTAGAATGCCCCTGAGTTCAGTCCCCAGTACCGCCAAAAAAAAAAAAAAAAAAAAAAAAAAAAAAAAAAAACTTGCAGAAGGAAGAGTTATTTGCTTAGAGTCCTGGAGAGTTCATTCCATGTATTTACATATAGTCTATTGCAGGAGCCGAGGCTGCAGGTCCTCAGGGCCTGATGATGAGAAGCAGAGAAGGAGAGGGCTTGTTATCTGCTCATGGCAGCAGGGGAGAGAGAAGACTAACAGCTGCAGCAGCCTGCCCCCAAACACTATCCCCAGCCACGCCCCCAGGGACTCCCCTCCCTCTCGCAACTAGTCCTGCCTCCAACATGGCTGCCACATTTACCACATAGCAGACATCTTCCATGCAGAAAACTCAACACTCACCATCCTTGTCTTAGTGGATCGTTACCTAGGGCCTCAGTATCCCTCCCATCCACACCCACCTCACACCAGCGAGGGTGAGTTAGCTGCAATTTACAAAACAATCACTGGGAAATGACTTAGAGAAAAAGGAGAGTTATTGACTCAAAGGCCTGAGGAAGGGCAGCCTTCAGGGTGGGTCCCATCCAGAGGCTCCACCTCTTTGTCTCTGCTCCATGCTCTGATAAGCCTTCCTCTACATGTTTACACATTGTCTGACGGTCCATACAGTTGAAAAATGGCCTTAACAGCTTCATACTTCCAAGAAGAGAGAGATCTTTGTTTTGTTTTGTTTTGGTCCTGGGGATTGAATCCAGGGGCATTCTACCTTCAAGCTACACCCAAGTCTCTTTTATTTTTTATTTTGAAACAGAGTCTCACTAAGTTGCTGAAGATCTCACTAAGTTGTGGAGGCTGACCTCCAACCTGCTATCTTCTGGTCTCAGCCTCCCAAGTACTGGGATTACAGGCATGTGGCACCATGCCCACCTTGGCACTTCATTAAGAATGAGGATGATATTCTCTTGGCAATCTCCAGCAAATCTCCTTTGGGAGCTGCTGGAGGCTTGTATCTTTCTCTGGGACCCTGGTATGTATGGTTAGTGATGTGGACACCTGACCCAAAATGAACTCATCAAAGAACTTCATCCCATTGGCTACAGCGATTGGCTGTAGATGATCAAATGATCATCTACAAGTCAGGCTGATTATAATTCTTTCTTAGGAATTTCCTAACTGAAGCTGGAGTCAAGGTGCCACCTCTCTCAGGTTGTGATACGATACAGATCTTAGCTTTGACGTGGCACCCATCAGCTATCTTCTCATGGAGAAGCCATTTGAGAGAAGAATGCCAATAACCAGAGAAACCTAGTAAAAGGTAGAGAGACAGCATCCTCCTGAGATGTGAATTTCCTAATCCAGTGCTGCCTAAGGCCAATTTCACCTGTGCACGACCATTGTTTTGATTAAGTCACACAACAGCTCCTTCTGAAGATCTGCCCTTACATCTTGTGTGCCCACTGCTAACTCCATAAATGGCAAAGGGAAGTGAGGATGAAGACTTACTTCAAGGAAAGGGGGATCACCTTCCTCTAAGTCATGTAGGGGAGGGATGGGTTTCAGAACAAATTTGAGATTCTGTTACAAAGGGAAAATCAGGCAGGGACTGGAGGCTGGGTGATAACACAGTGTCCATTCTAGCAACCAGGTGACACCAGCATCCGGACATTATCTGAAGGCAGATATTTCTCTCTGAGCAATTAAAGGAAGATTTCAGAGCCAATTCATTCTGTATGTTACTGGGGCATCATATCTATCACTTTCCAAAGACAGACAAGTTGGCTGTCTTTGCAAAGTACAAGCTCAGTGGGGCCATTTACTACCCAGAAGCCCTTTGAGGTCCAGCTTATCTGATCAACATCCAAGCAAGCATGAGAAGACAAGCACCTCACTGCAGCACAGGAGGCTCAGGTGACAGCCAGGCTGCCCAGTTTCCTTCATCTCACCTGCTGGAAGGGGGCAGGATTGATCCTCAATCCTCTTCTGGATCACAACAGGAAAGGGCCAGTGGTACCCATCTGCAAAGGTTCATCCAAAAAGGATGAATTTACAGCACTCCCGGCTTTCTCTTGATTCATTTACCCAGCAAATGTTTTGAGAGCATCTACTATGTACCTAGAAGACTATTTTGCTTTTACTTTTATATCTCCCTGAACCATTGTTTCTCCTTCTTGTTTATTTTCTACTTCCTAACTCTTTGGTTAATCTGTAGTTCTTTTCTACAGCATCTTTCCTCTCTCAATTTCTTTTTTCTCCCTTTAATAAATTTCCCCGTGTACTCTGTTGTAGCTTCCCAATTTACTTCATAAAATATGTCTGCCCGAGAGCTCTAAAACTCACTCCTGGACACAGAAGTAATCTAACACAATAGAAAAGAGAAAGAAACAATATGTTATACTTAGAAGCAAGATCCCTGTGCACTGGAAAATTCTAAAGTCAGACCCCTGGACAAAAAGGTTGACTTTGAAGTGAAAAGTCAGCTGCTAAAGTCACAAACTCACCAGCTGGGGCAAGGGTCTTCCAGAGAAGGTCTGTTTCCAGAAACCAGTCATTGTCATGCAAGGATGCAAAAGACAGCCAGTTGCTGGGGGCAGATCTTAACTGCACTGAACTGTAAACCTGGACAGCAGATTGCACCACAGTAATATGTTAAAGCTTGAACCAAATTGGACCTATATCAGTGAGTCTTGTTTTTTAAAGGACAATCAAAAGCACTGTTTGCCCTTTGCAAGGCTCAAAGTTCAACAGCTGTTTCTTTTTTTTTTTTTGCGGTACTGGGGATTGAACTCAGGGGCATTCTACCTCCAAGCTATACCCCCAGCCCTATTTTTTATTCTTTATTTTGAAACCGGGTCTCACTAGGTTGCGGAGTGCCTCACTAAGTAGCTGAAGCTGGCCGCGAACCCAGATCCTCCAGACTCAGCCTCCCGAATGCTGGGATTACAAGCGTGCGCCACCACGCCCGGCTTAACAGCTGTTTCTTAATTGCCAATCCAAGAGCTTCATTTGAGTCCTTCTCTTGCTTGCCTCTGTGGAGCATTTTTCTCTTCCTTTTCTCCCATCTACCTTCCTTCCTTGTTTTCTCTTTTTCTTATTCATTTATTTCTTTTATTTCCTTCCTCCTTCCCCCTCCCTCCCTTCCTTTCTGTCTTTTTATTTTTGTGAAGTATTTCTCTCTGAATCATCATCTCTTGAAACTCTCTATCGTTGGCTTCTAAATGGATGATTTTTCTGGCTCTTCTGTCTCCTTGGTTTCTTTTTCTTCTTAGTCTCCTTGCTGGCTTCTCTTGGACAGCCTTGGCCCCTTAAATATATCTATCCTTATGCATCCTCTTTTGTCTCATTTTCTTCTCACAGGACCTCTCCCACGTATTATAATCAACTCCCTTGGTTTTTATTACCACCTATGGAGATGGTTCTTCTAATGATACCTCCAAACTCAGCCTTTCTTAAAATTTCAAGACCTACAATTGTGGCTGCCCAAAAGATATCCTCACAGGTATTTTAAACCTAAGTGGTTCAAAACATAACTCACTGAACTCCTTCCCTAAGTCCTCTCACACTTCTGTCTTCTCTGACCCAGGAGAAGTCTATTCTTACAGCTGTTCATCTGAGCCTAAAAACTTGGAGTCATCCTCTATTCACCTTTCTGTTCACCTCCTTCTTCATCCACCATACTGCATCAGACACTGAGGCCTGTCATTTCTAAACTCCAAGTGTGTCTCATACATTATCATTACATCATTACTCTATCCAATCCAAGCCATCAATATCTTCTGTTAATTATAGCAATAGTGTGTGTGTGTGTGTGTGTGTGTGTGTGTGTGTGTGTGTGTTGCTAGGGATTGAACCCAGGAACATTCTACTTCTGGGCTATAGGCTATACCCCAAACCCTATTTTATTTTTCATTTTGAAACAAGTTCTCACTAAGTTGCAGAGGGCCTCACTAAATTGCTGAGGCTGGTTGTGAACCTGTGATCCTCCCATTTCAGCCTCCCAAGTACTAGAATCACAAGTGTGCTCCACCATGCCTGGCTAGCAATAGCCTTCTAACTGATATTCTTCTTCAAGTCTTGTCTCTACCTAGACCATTCTTAGATAGGGCAGGATTATCTTTCTAAAACTGTTCTGAGCCAGGTGTGGTGGTGCAATCCCACCTGTAATCCCAGTACTTAGGAGGCTGAGATAGGAGGATCACTGATTCAAGGACAGCCTCAGCAAGTAGTGAGACTCTCATCAACCTAGGGAGACCCTGTAAAAAAAAAAAATTAAAATAGTTGCTGAAAGGTAGAATGCCCTTGGCTTCAATTCCCTGCACAAGAAATAAACAAATACAGATCTGATCATGTCATTATTGCGATCTTTGGATAGTTTCCTTCCTATGCAGAATAAAGTTCAACTTCTTTAGCATTTATGCCCTTATGTCCTCTCTCCCACCTTGCCAATCTCCTCTATAAATTTATATTTTAGCAGTTTCTTGAACCAACACCTTCTATTGCCTATCTGCACTTCTGCCTGTGATCTTACCTCTTCCTGGCATATCTCCATCCACCAAACATCACCTCGTCCTAGCCACATAGTCACTGCAGTCTTCATCTACCCGATAACGGTGAAAATTTTAATACCGTTGAGTGAATGAAAAAAATCAGTGCTCCTCCTTTAAGATTTGGTTCTATCATCACTATCCCTGGAAAGACTTCCTGTCTTACCTTGGTAGGATTAGTGTCTCTTGTTTTGTTTCCATAGTAACTTCTACATTCTTTCTTGTAGCTTGTTTCAAACACAATTGTAATTTATTTAGTATCACTTTCCATCATATACTGTGAGATCCTTGAGGACATGGGTAGTGACCTGGTTTCTGTACATCCAAACAGCAAAGAATAGATCCTAAACAAATGCTTGTTGATATAAAATAAGATGAACCAAACCAGAGCATCAAAATGTTTTACAAACAGAACCTTCCCCAGACCATTTCGTTCAACTCAGATGCATAGTTTTAGAGTGTGAAGCAGCAGGAGGGCAAGCATATGACTTCAGCCGGGCAGGGCTAAGTTCTCTTCCCTCTGAGAGAGCAAAGAACAAAAGGGCTCCCACTTTGTTGTTCTTAATAATGCGTGGGTAGCAATCAGGGCTTAACAGCAGTAGTTAGAGCAAGTCCTCTTATGTTCTGTGTGCAAACTGGGGAAAATAAGCAAACACACCAGCAGAAACCAATGCAGTTCCTCTGTGTTCTATTTAACAGTGCCAGCAAGCAGTCCATTGATGCTAATTGCATGGAGTGTAGGGGGCCTTCCTGGTACCCAGGGAAAGGTGAAATCGTTTCATAAGAAAAGTCTGAACTACAAGTTTACGTGTAAATATTTATGCCCTTTCCAGGACAGGCAACAGGAACATGAAGAGTTAGAAGAAGCAGTCCTGTGCCAACCAAGGAAGTTGTAGAGCCAGGGCAAGTCAAGAAGAGCAGCTTTTACCAGAAAAACACTACGCCTTGCTGTTGCTTAAAAATATCTGACTTACAAATGCTTATTTGATTCACACAGATGGAGCCTGGCTCCCCACAAGGAAATCTGGTGATGGGAAACCCCAAGTTCTACTCAGGGAGGCTAGGAGAGGAAAAAGAAAGAGAAGTGGAGATGGAAGAGGAAGAGGAGGAGGAGGAAGGGGACTGGCTCTTTCATTTGCTTACTTTCTAGTCTTATTGGTTGAAGTTATCAAAAAGTTAGACACCAGTTCTGCACACAATTCTGCTCTCAGCAAGGAATATAATGCTAAACAGATGCATGGGTCCTGGAACTGGTGACATCTAGGGATCAAGTGGAAACACTGGAGGAAGGAGGAGATTTGTACTGAGACCCTTTGGGGAGCCTGGAGGTCTCACTTTAGAAAATAGCATCTGTGAAAGGGACAAATTCTGAAGGTGGCATACAAGATATTCTCATGTACTTTCTAGAATTGTTTTGGAGTCATGCACTGGAGATATTTTCACCTAGTAGTGAACGACTTTTGAAGTTGAGCATTTAAAACCCTAAGCAGCTGTTATTTTCTTCCTCTCATTTGTTACATACACTTCCTTTGGACCACTATTGGTGTAATGAGTAACATAGTAGTTATCCATTGGGACAATGATTAGCTTGTTTTCCTCTATAAAGCTTGGCCCTAATGTTCTTACTCTTTTCCTCAGGGTGCACCCATGCAACCAACAGATGGGCCATGTGAGGACTGAGAGCTCAGGCGATGGCTTGAGTGAGAAAGTGGGGCTTAGGGTAGGGAAGGACAGGCAGAGCTCAACAACAGCACCATGGCAGAAGCCACTGCCATCGTGTGTCAAGACTTCTGCCAGCAGGCCAGCGCTGTTAGTGGAATAAAATCCATCTATCCAGATTTTACTCCAGAAATTTCAAATAGCCATGTGAATGGCATTTATTAAAAAGGCATAAGTTAAGAAGTTAGGAAGCTAATATTGGGGAATCATTCAGGAAAGCACATTTCAGAATTTATCTGGACCTCCTTGTAGAAATCTGAGGACACCTTAATATTTAAAAGTCAAAGACAGAGTAAATAACATACATAGCTTTCATTGTAGTACCATACTGTATTTTAATTGTTTGGAAATGTGTTTATGTAGCCAAACGGCACCTGAAAGCTACTCCAAATAAGTCAGAATATCTCAATAGAGAAACATGGCTTTATACATTATGGTCCTCACCCCCCACTACTGCCCCAACCCCAATCCCACTCCAGATCCCTTCCATGGCATCCTTCTGAGGATTGATCCTTCCTCCATGAACAGGTTGCCATAGAAACTGCCCAGTTAGGGCAATAATGTCCACCTCCTGGAGGCAATTGTTTGAAACAGTGGTAGGTAGACATCCAGGCCCAAACTGGTCTTGTCAGAGTCCTTTCTGCAACTTCTTTTTTTTCACAGTTTTATTGAGGTATAATTTATATAAAAGAAATCTTTACATATTTAATGTATACAATTTGATGAATTTGAAATATATACCACCCATGATACCGTCACCATGATCACGGTAATAAACATACTCATCACCTTCAAAAGCTTTCTTGTGACCCTTTGTTGTATTTGTTTTGTTTTGACTATGGTGTCATGTGTTGTCTATGGTGTGTATGTGTGTGTGAAGTGATAACAGCATACATGAGATCTATCCTCTTAACAAATTTTTGAATGAGCAGATGCAGTATGGTTAACTATCAGCATATGTGGCACAGCAGATCTCTAAATCTTATTCATCTTGCATAACTGAAACTTTACACAAATTAAAAAGCAGCTCCCTATTTCTCCCCTCTTCCCAGTCCCTGGCAACCACCATTCTAGTCTCTCCTTCTTTGACTTTGAATATTTTAGATACTTTTTTGTAAGTGGGATGATGCAGAATTTGTCTTTCTGTATCTGGCTTATTTCACCAAGTATAATGTCCTTCAGGTCCATCCATGTTGTCATATATGGCAGGATTTCCTCCTTTTTAAGTCTGCGTAACATTTTAATGTATATATGTACTACACTTTCCTTGTCAATTCACCATCAGTGGCTATTTAGGTCATTTCCATATTCTAGCTATTATGAGGAATCTGATATGGACTTAATATCCAAAATATACGAAGACCTCCTATAATTCAATAGCAACAAATAAGCCAGTTTAAAATGGGCAAAGGACTTAAGTAGACAATTCTCCAAAGGAAATGTACAAATGGCCAACAGGTATATGAAGAGGTAATCAACATCACTAATCATCAGGGAAATGCAAATTAAAACCACAGTGAGATGTCATCTCATAACTGTTAGGATGATTATTAATTTAGAAAAATCTAACAAGTATTCATGAGGATGTGGAGAAATAAGAATCCTTATGCACTGTGGGTGGGAATGTGAAATGGTGCAGCCACCATGGAAAAACAGTATAGAGACTTCCCAAAAATTTAAAAATAGGACAACCATAGGCTCCAGCAATCCCACTTCCAGGTACTTGTCCAAAAGAATTGAAACTGATGTCTCAAAGAAAGCTCAGCACCCACATGTCCAGTTCAGCACTATTCAGCGTAGCTTTCTTTGGGTTTCCATACCTGAAACTGAGGAAGAAAAACCAGTCTCTTTTTTTTTTTTTAGTGCAAAATAAAGAAAATGTGAGTAAAGACAGCTTCATTTCCTGAGGGAAGAATGGAACTCATAAAGTATTCTAAAGGCATGTGACCTGAGTGTATCCCAGCACCCAGCACTTCAGTGGCAGGAGAATGCCATGCGCACTGAGGTCCGTTTGATAAACATTATTATTAATGAACATTATTAAATGTTTAGTAAAGGATGAGGCAGCCTACTAATCACTCTATTCCAATGAATGTGTCTGTTGACGAGGGCAGATTTGTCAACACCAGTGATCGATACGACGGTTACGATCAGTAAAGCTAGCCAACTTTGTTTAATGGGCATTTGCTCTGTTGACCCTTGGTTTGGCTGACTTCTTCCCCATACAAATGGGAAGACAGAACAACCTACGAAGGAGGCTGAGGAAAATCTTAAGGGGATGAAATATGAGTTCTTTCCGCAGGAACAGGTATGCACATTTATGACAAAGCCCAGGGGACACCAGAGATGTGAGCTATGACAAAGTACACTAGAGAAATGCTGTGTTTTCCAGCACTTTCAAGGTTGGTTTTGTGGTAGATTTATTACAAAAGGGCCCAAAATATTCTTTTCCCTGAGTTTATGCCCTTGGCGATGTGACATTGTAGATCTTGCCATGAAGAAATGGAATCTATCTCCCTATCCTTAAATCTGGTCTAGCTGATTTGTTTTGGCCCCAAGATTATGACAGCAATGGTATGTGAATCCTGAGCCCAGGCCTCGAGAAGCCTCTCATGCTTCTACTTGTTCTCTTGGAACTTTGACACTGCATGGAAACAAAGCCAGGCTAGTCTGCTGGAGGATGAGAGACCAAGAGGAAGAAAGGCCTTTGCCCCACTCACAGCCATTTTATATCAATCAGTAGTCAACTGCCCCCACCCCAAACATGAGAGAGAACAGCTCAGACCCCCAGAGCTGTCTACCTAACCCAGAGATGACTCCTGGGACACAAGTGAGCCCAGCTGAGACCGGAAGATTCACCTAGCTAATCTGCATACTCAGAAATGATAATACATATTTTCTGTATTAAGCAACTTCATTTGGTATTTTGTGTGTGTTGGGGTGATTGAACCCAGGGATATTCTACTTCTGATATATTTTATTTTATTTATTTTGAAACAGGATTTCCCTGGGTTGATGAGAGTTTCACTACTTGCTGAGACTGTCCTGAAACCTTTGATCCTCCTGTCTCAGCCTCCCAACTACTGGGATTACAGGCATGCACCACCACACCCAGTTAAGCAACTGCATTTTGGGATGCTTTGTTATGCAGCAATAGCTAACTGAGACATCATTTTTAAAAATGTCAGAGTTAGATAGCAACCTCTAAAAGGTACTTGCTGGACCTTCCTTAAGTGACAGTATATTATATTATAAAAGGGGAAGCAGTCTCACCTTCCACACCACACTGATCCAGGTAGATGTCACAACTGCCCTCGTGGGAAAGAAGTAAAGCCATGTCTCCTTGGTAAGCCACTTCCCGTTTTGCCTCCATTGTGCCACTCATCCTGCTCTCCCTTTTAGAAGTCTTCCTACTAGTTTATATTTTGAGTACTGCTTTCCATCTATACCATTAGGTATGGGAACCTAAGTAATATTCTGTCTTCTCTTCACAGGGAAACAAGGACATATGCATTATATTATAAAATAATTTCTATTGAAATTGGCTAACACAAAATTACAAAAAAAAAAAAAAAAATTGCTACTAACAAGAGTGAGCTCCAACCACTGGACAAATGAGGTGACAATGAATATCTCTACCAAGTCCCTACCACAGGGTGTGCTCTCAACTCACCCTAGGTAACAGTGATCTGGAATCACTCAAGTGGGGCACTGACCCCCACTAAATGTCCAGTGCTGTGCCAGGTGCTGTGGGGAAGATACAAGAAGTAAGTAACACAAACAGGCAATGCCACTGTGAAACCAGGAACCAGGGAGCGATCTTTGCCACATTCACTATTAGTTGGGGTCAAGTTATCATGTGAGCCAATTTCCAACCCCACCCCCCCAAATAGTCTATTGGCTTCAAAAGACTTCTCAAGCACAATATAGAACACTTAGATGTTCTCTCGTAATATTGTCTGATTGTATAAGCTCACATCTCCATGAAATAAAGACGATGTTTTTAGCTCCCTTAGGTATGTGAGAAGGTAAAATTAAAACTCACTGATTTAAGAAATGGATTTTGTTTCATGCAAAAACACAAAGCCTATCTTTGCACAGCCACAGTGCACTGTCCCCGAGGGGTTCTCTATGTGTGTTTATTCAATTTTATTTGCTTATCTGTGGTTCAATTTTCATGGGCTTTATTTACTTTTTTGCAAGGTCCAAAATCTCTCTGAGATATACCTTAATGAAAAGTAGCAAACCACTTATAAGGTTTATAAGATGCTCCAGTCATGAGAATTAGAAGTCATTATCTTTTGTGAAGGCAGCAAATGGTTGTCTGAATGGAGCTGATTTTGGTGATACATATTATAATGGAACAAATTACTAATGAAGTGCTAAATTGCTAGAAACATCCTCGTTACTTATTAAACACTTTGGTGAATTAGGATGGGGAAAATAAAGGGCTAAAGCACATTGTAATACCTCCTTTGAGGCCAGGTCAGAAGTGAACAGATGTGAAAGCCTGCAGCCCGGCCCAGGCCCAGGGCATCCTCTCGGACAAGGACTGCAGCTGCCCACGAGAGACTGCAGGGAGGTGCTGCCGACCTTCCGAGTTCTAAACGGACCTTGAGTGCAAGAACAGATGTCTTCCTTTGTCTAAAGTGGGTGGCATTGGCCAATCAGCCAATAAATACGAGTTTGCTTTTAATGAGCACAAAAAATAAACAACTGGAAATAAAGGAAAATGGAGCTGGGGAACAACAATATGGAGATACAATACCAGGGAGATGCTTAGTAACATCTGTTTTGAAAATCCCCACTCTCTAGAGTATGCTACAGCCACGAAGTGGGGTGTTATGCAAGCTTTCCCTGTTCTCAGCCTCCCTCTCCCATTTTTGTCCACTTTGTAACCTTGTTTTGGTAACTGCTTTCTCATCTAGTAACCTGAGCCCAAGTCCTTCTCTACTGATTGTATTTACAAACCAAATTCATGCTGCTCTGCCCATGGGTGAGTTGAACATCAGGCCTCAGCCATCCTGTGGTAAATTGGACATGAGTCCAGATTCAGATCCCAGCTCTAGCCCGGAAGCAGTCAATAGCCATGCATGCGATCTAGGCAATCCACTTCACCTCTCTGAACCTCAGTTTTCTCATTCATTTTCTAATTAGGTGTATAGGGGGTCAGAAATAGAAAATCAAAAGTTAAAAAAAAAAAAAAAACAACAAGCTCCTTGTCCTTAAGCAGCTCCTTTTAGCTGGGGAAACAGCCTTGTAAATTTAATTACAAATTTTGCAAATTATTATTTTTAAAAGACATAATTAAATTGCTATGAAAAATACTGAACACAGAGCCTTAATCGTGCCTGGGGGAGCCAGGGAAAGTGTACGGAGGAGGAGATGTCTGAGCAGTCTTCCAGGATGAATCAGTCAAGGACCTCCAAGGGAGAGGGAAGAGTATTTGCAAAGGTGAAAGGTGAGGACTACAGAGAAGATACTAGAACTGAGCAGTATTCGGAATAACAATAAGAGGGTAAAAGTAAAAGAACCTTAAATAATGCGGAGAGAGACCAATCAAGTATGGAAAGGGGATTGGGAGAGGGGGATAGGGAGGAGAAGAGGGGGGACTTGAAACGGTTCAAATAACACTATGGTGATATGTGAAGGTATTTCTATCAACCTCACTAAATCCTGTGGGGAGGGAGAAGGAAGGAGCGGGTAAAATAGGGAGGGATATGCACCAAGTGCTGTGTCCATGTATGTTTTTATCATATTGAATGTCACTATGATGTATAATGGCAGTGCACTAAGAAAATAATTTTTAAAAATAAAATAGATAAAAATTGTGTGTGGGTGTTTGGGGCGGGGTGGAGTAAAAGTGACCCACGATGAGTTTGAAAAGTAGACAGGAGCTAAGTAATGATGGACCTTTTCTGTTGGGCTAAGGAGTTTGTGTTTACCCTGTAGACAATAAAGAACCATCAAAGGAGTGGTCGCTTTTTGTTGCTGTGACCAAAATACCTGCCATGAATAATTCAAAGGAGAAAAGATTTATTTCAGCTTATGGGTTCAGAGGCCTCAGTCCATGGTCAGCTGGCCCCATTGCTCTACGCTTGAGGGGAGGCAGAGCATCAGGGCAGAAGGGTGAGGCAGAAGAGAGCTGCCCATCAACACATAGCAGTCAGAAAGGAGAGAGGGAGAAAGGATGGGAACAAGAAACAGTTCCCAAGGGCACACCACCAGGTGCCCCACTTCCTGGACCGTGCCCCGCCCCCTACTGCTTCCACCACCTCCCAGTAGTCTATTTGGCTATTACTGAATTAATCCTCTGAATAGATCGGAGCCACATGATCTAATCATTCCCAAAGCCCCACCCCTGGTCATTGATGCACGAGGGACACGAGCCCCTGGGAGACACTCTAGATCCAAATCATAAAGAAGGACATTTAAACTGGACAGTTGCCAGGTAAGACCGGTGTAATGGGGTAACTCAGACCTGCAGATGGAGCATGGGTGGAGAGGCAGGAGGCAGAAGCAGGAGGTCAACGGGAAGGGTATTGCAGCAGGGCAGGAAAGAGACAGAAGCCTGCAGCAGTGCAGGGAACAGAGTCCAAAGATTTATACGGTGAGGGATTGGAAGAATTTGGTGATTAATTCAATGCGGAGTGTGTGGGAGAAGCAGATGTCAGGTTACCTCAAAAAAAGATTCTGTTTTGGATACACTGTTAGAGACACAAGCCCTCCTAGGGGAAGACTGAATAGAGGGAAGACAGCTGAATCTGTTTCAGACAAGTGATGCTATGTTTGACATGTCTAAGAGGTGGCCAGGTGAAGAAGTCCGTGGGCAGTAAGATACCCCGCAGTGAGATGAGAAGTCTGAGTTAGTGGGGTTCCATGTGAGCCATCCACATAGGTGATGACTGAGGCCACAAGAACTCTGTGACCAGCCAAATAGGATGCACAGAGTGAAGAGACAGCAACGTGAACAACAGTCATTCCACAGTGGCCAGATTATGGAACCAACATAGGTGCTGTATACACACCATGGAGTTTTACTTAGCCGTAAAGAACAAAATTATATCATATGCACAGAGGAGTTTGATCAAAGTGATCGGCAAGATTCCTTCTAATGCTCTTGTCCTTTAATCCTAAGGACTGTATTTAAGAACAGAGGGAAACTGTCTTCTGTCATTGGAGGATTTTCAGTACAATAGGAAATAAAAACTGAGAAGTGCCAGGTTACTCAATATAGTCACTAGTCCTTTTGCCTGTCTACCCCAAACTATGATATTCTTTTTTATTTAGAATTCAGTTGGTGCAGTATGATTATACATCATAGTGAAATTCAAAGTGATACATTTATCAAAGTGATACACAATATCTCTTGGTGTGGGTCCCTCCTAACCCCATCCTGCTCTCCCCTTTTTCCCTCCCCCTGCATGCTAGTAAAATTGTTAGTGATACCTTCATATATGGACATAGTATTATTTGGTCTGTTTCCTTCCTCAAGCCTCCTTTTCCTCTACCCACCTCCCCTTCCACTAGTAGTGATTATCCCTCCTTATCCTCATGAAGTCCCTTACCTTTCCTGTTTTCTCTCTAGCTT
Source organism: Graphiurus murinus (assembly GCA_004027655.1). NCBI lineage: Eukaryota > Metazoa > Chordata > Mammalia > Rodentia > Gliridae > Graphiurus > Graphiurus murinus. Next base: position 35,611 of record PVLC010006820.1, read on the forward strand.
CCATACATGACAGAAAAATGCAACCCTTGACTTTCTGGGACTGGCTGATCTCACTTAGCACAATGTTCTCTAGTTCCATCCATTTTCCTGCAAATTGCATAATCGTGTTCTTCCTTATGGCTTAGTAAAACTCCATCGTGCAGATATACAATTTTCTTTATCCATTCGTCTGTTAACTGACACCTAGGATTGGTTCCGTAATTCGACTATTGTGAATTGTGTTGCTTATAAACATAGGTATGCAAATAATGTTGCTAGAGTACTCTAACTTTATACCTAGGATGTATGGTGTTTCTAATCCTAGTCTTTTGAGGAACCACTGTACTGATCTCCATAGTGGCTATACTCACAATCCCATCAATAGTGTATAAGCATTCCTTTTTTCCCCCACATCCTCACCAGCATTTATTTTTGCCAAAACCAAGACATTCTGATGAGCTCTGAGGACAGGCAGCACTTGGGGAGAGCTGACAAGGGCCCAAGGGATGGAAGTCGCCCCTAGGCTTACACTATAAATCGCCTTCCCATCAGCCTCCCAGCCAACATGTACAGACTGAGGCTTCTAGGATCTCAATCACCAGGAGTCTCGCCTGCTTTTTATTCCAAGGTCCTGGAAGCAAGCAAAACAGAGCCAAATGCAAAGCAGGAAGCAGAAAGACATAGGTGAGAGATGGAAAGAGAGAAGGCTCACTCCCCTCTCCCCACGGAGTTCACAGCAGATCTTACATAACTAATCTCTGTGGCTTTTTTCCTCTTGTTTGGTTTAATATCCTCAAGGGAATACCCAGTTGAACATGACAACAGAGGACTCAAGCATTCAATCTATTTTAATCCTTTAACACCATATTTCTGAAATAATTTTTTGAAGATGTTTAGATTTTCAGCAGTTAGAATCTTATCTTCAGTTGAATTACTATTTATTGAAGCTTTAATATATATTTACTTGTTGGGTTTTTTCCCCTTTGGCAGGCTGCTTCTTGTAGCTCATTAAAGTGGAGATTATCTTTGGGGGATAGAAAGCACTAAGTCTGGTTTCCAGTCTGGGTAAAGAGGCGTTGGAAACACAAGTAAAAACTTCCACATGATCAGTTTTAAGCTCACCTGCTGAGGTGGTTTTTGTGGCTTAATGATATATTTGGGAAATGGATATGACATCAAAGGTCATCCATAAATAGAGCTCCAAGTGAAAGGGATGAAAATTACAAATTAGATTCACTTGCTGCGCTAGATAGGGACATTTCCAATCTTCATCCGATTTGTGACACAGAGAATCAAGCAATGGTTCCGGAATCTGCCTTCTGGGGAGGAGAGACGGGGGAGGCTCAGCCAGTTTTGTGTTTGCTTGTTTTCTCTGTCCAGTCATGTGAAGAAAGTTGGCTGGGAGGGTTTTTTTCTTTATTATTGTTGTCTATGACACAATCGCTACATTATACTGGAGCCTTTTGAAAAGCCGGTGTACAGCTCAATTGCCCTGTTCCCATTGTGCATGAGTGGAACACCGTGTAGCCTTAGGGAAGCCTGGGATTCTCTCGGGTGGCATGGGATGGGGTCATTGCTGTCTTCAGAATTTTCAGAGACTATGCCAAAACCTGCAGAGGCAATGCAGGATTCCCAGAGGCCTCTGCACTGGTTTTATATAAAGAATCAGCCTCAGCTCTTGAAAATTCAGCTGTTGAAATCACATAAATGGTGCTTATAACCTGGGAAACAGTGGCCTGGGAGGTTTGTCATTCTATATGTCTCTGGCCCTGGAATGAGGAAGGTGAGGATGCTAGGCCTCAAATGGAGCTCCTGCCACTCCAAATCTTGATTTCAATGACAGAACACAAGCTTCCAAGCCAAAAAGATCTGGATTTAAGTCTTGCCCATGACACTAGCTAGCTGTGTAACAGAACCTCCCTGGCCCAGATTACTCACCTGTAAAATGGGGGTTAGTAAGGCATAGCTCACAGGGCAGTGCAAAGCATAACATAAAACAATTCAAATGAATTCTCATTAAGGAATACTTGTTGAGTGCCTGGCATGCATCAGGCACTATCCCGGACACATAGGATATGGCAGCAAGCAACCTTGACATAGAGTACTGGTGCAGGCAAAGTGCCCAGCACCAACACAGCCAGCTCACAGGTCGGAGACCTCTGTCAGCCTAATGCTTTGTTTCTGAAAGTCACTTCACAATCCATTATCTGTCTCTGAAATCATTAGATTCAACCATCAAAATGTATTGAAAGCAGCACAACTAGAGATCTAAACCATGATTGCAATGCTTGTAGGAGTCTCTAGCCTTTTCTCCTCCGTCTGGACTGACAGTAGCCAGGACCTACAGCCAAGTGCTATACCATGGGTTGCATTGTTGAATGCACGAGTTGCAGGCAGATCCATCCCTAGGCATGATGAATTTAGTGTTCAGGGGATCCAGCATTGTTGAGTAATTATAAGGGAGGCCACAACCTAGAGGGAATGAGGTAGCTTCAATCTTTGCTCATAGGAGTGTAGAAATCAGTCTATAACTCACCCTCCTCAAACCACCAAGGCAGTCACAGCACATGGGTTGTCCCTCTCTTGTAACACACACACACACACACACACACACACACACACACACACACTGCAATGCACATTGTGTTTATGTCCCAAGTACTATGCTAGATCCGGAGACACAACAGTCTTATAAGCAAGCTCCTTTGGCAAATTTATGGTGTAGAGCAAGGGCCAGCACACTTTTTCTGTAATAAGCCAGATGCTGAGTGCTTTAGCATTGTAAGCCTCAGTCTCTGCAACTGCTCAGCTCTGCTTTTGCCAGGGAGGGTGGACCACCATAGGTGATATGTACATGATTGCTTATGGCTATCTTCTAACAAAAGTTTCTTCACAAAAACAGGTGGCAGGCCAGATCTGGTCTATGGGCTGTAATTTGCCAACCCTTGGCCTAGGGAGCAAGACCCATACATAATTAGATAGTGCTGACAAAATGTTTTAAAAATGTAATGCTAGGGACAAGCAGGAGATAGGTACTGCTGTTGGCAATGTTTGTGTTCCCCTAAATTTCATCTGTTGGGAGATGATTAGGTTAGAAGGCCATGGGTGTGGGTAGCATCTTATAAGAAAGACTTAATTGTGCCTGTGTGTCTCTTCCTGCTTTCTGCCAGGTGAGGATTCAGCAAGAAGGAGACAGAAAGCAAATTTCTCCAGTCACCAAATCTGCTAGTTATTTGATCTTGGATTTCCCAGCCTCCGGGACCCTGAGCAATTAATTTCTGTGATTTATAAATTACTCAGTCAAGGTATTTTGTTACAGCAACCCTAGTGGACTAAGACTGGTATGTAGCCTAGCCGAGGGTTCAGGCAAGGCTTCTTGTTTAAGAGCTTGTAGGCATTTCTAATTTCTTTACCCTTTTAAAAAGAGCAATCTTCTAAATACCACTGCTTTCCAGTTTGGGAGGCTAGTGCAAAAGTCTAGGGGAGAGAAGGTGAAGACCTGAACTGGAGCAATGGTTTTAGAAATGGAGGGGAGGGGAGATTCAGGTAAAGTGAACTGGTCATAGCAATAGAAGACAGGGCAGGAGGGAAATGGAGGATCTCAAAGCTGATTAGCATGTGTCTGGCCAGAGGGGCTGGACCATTATTCATGAAACTAGGAAATTCCAGAGGAGCAGGATTTTGAGGTAAGAAAATAAGATTTTATTTCCTTGCAAGGAAACCGAAGGGGAAGAGACCAATAGATGGTTGGACATACTTGAGCCCTGAGGATCTGCCCTGGGCTATTGATAGAGACTCCTGTCTGGGCTCCCTATCCTCTGTCTTGCCCCCTCAAATCCATAATCACTCGGCTGCCACACTTTCCATCAAAAACACCAATCTGACAATGTTCTTCCCAGCTCACTAGTCTCTGATGGTTCACCATCCTCAAGCATCTCAATACCTTAGCTTGGGAGGTTCCCCATGCTGCCCCTTCTAGTCTCCTGACCCTCTTCTGTCACCACTGCCTGTCCCTCATGGGTCCTCCAGGGGAAGTCAGGGCCCAGACCAGGCAGGTCACCTGAGGATCCAGTGCAAATAAGGATGGCCAGTGTCCCTGGGGATCCAGCCCTCCCAACGTGGGCAGAAGAATTAATTAATTTTGAGGGCAGTGGGTTAAGAGAGGTTGGATTTTATCAGTGCAAGTTATATGCATGCGTGGAAATATCACACTGAGCTCCCACTAATATGTACTGTTCATATATGTTAATAAAAAATTCTTTTTTAGCCAGGTGTGGTGGCGCACGCTTGTAATCCCAGCATTCGGGAGGCTGAGACCGGAGGATCCGGGTTCGCGGCCAGCCTCAGCTAACTAGTGAGGCACTCCACAACTTAGTGAGACTCGATTTCAAAATAAAGAATAAAAAATAGGGCTGGGGGTATAGCTCGGAGGTAGAATGCCCCTGAGTTCAATCCCCAGTACTGGAAAAAAAAATGCTTTTTAAAATGACTTTAATTTTATTTAAATTCAATTATTTTAAATATTAGTTTTAAAAACTGAGATTGGTTTCCGTTATTAGAAAAATTTTAAGTATGCTTAAGACAACTTGGTACGTGAATCTACTTGTTCAAGTATAAATTTGATGAAATCTGAGTTACTGATTTATAAGAAATGCTTATTCTTGGTTACAGAACAGGATCTCCTCTTCTGCCCAGGAGTCCTTCGCAAGACTGTCAACCTCAGCCTCCCAGTTCTCTAAACTGGTGAGCACAGTCAGGCCCCTTCCCCAACATTCCCCGAGTCTTCAACTTTTCCAGAATTTTCTAGGGAGAGGAGAAAAACATCCGGAGGGAGGCCTCCTCTCCCATCCTGCTCTCCCATTAGCTGTGCCTGCTGAACTCCAGGCACCTGGAAATAAAAGCAAGCTCCTCCTCCCACAAACTCTAGGGACCCCATTAAACACAGACGGTCTCGCATCCACTTCACTGCTTCTGTGAAAGGAACTGGATCGATTTTCCTCGGCTGGGGAGCAGGGGCTGGCTGTCCTGCTGAAGTTTAGACTCATCAGACATCCCTTCAGAAGCGGGCTCGCTCTCTGGGAGGCTCTTGGCATTCACCACTGACGTTTTAGGTTGTCAAATCCGCAGAGAGGAGAGCATCCTCCTCCTCAGAGATTATAGGTCAAAGACACAAAGATTTTGGAGAAGCATTTACAGAAAGGATGGTCACTGACAGTAGGCTCGTTTTAGTTGAGCAGACACACGGTTGCAGGAAAAAAAAAAAATCCTCCAGCCGCCTGTGGAGTGTTTCAACCTTTATTCTGCACACTGGGAGGATTTGCCTTGCTTACCTGGTGCATTGAGTTACTGGCGGTCTGTGAGAAGAGAGATTTCAGACCATCTTTTATGGTTCAGTAAACTGCAAATCTTTCTCTCGTGCAATAATGATTCCAAAGAACCTCTGCCTTCCCTGTTCATTCAACACTCAATGACTTCCAGTAATGAGAATGGTGTCCCCAGGATGAAAGTTGTCAGCCCTGTCCCAGCTCCAGTACCTCTGCTGACCCTTCTTCCCCAAGCGATTCCTTTCCAAAGGAAAGGTTTGCAACACACCACAGGCTCACAAGTCCAGCCCCAGGAGAATTGGAGGGAATTAAAACATCCTTTTTCTTTTACACCCAGGTCCAGGGGATACCGGTACCCCACCCCCACCCCCCAACACTGTTGTCAAGCTATATAGGATAGTTGGTGCAGGGTTTCATTTTTTTGCATAAGTAAGGGTTTTAGAGTTCATGTACACAGATATTTTTTTCTTGAGGGAGCTAATAAACATTTTTATATCTATAAATTGCCAGGGCAAATAAGTATGTAGACTCTTGATTATAGCCTCTAATACAATGTGGATATCTAACAGTTTAAAGGCCAGTAAGAAGCTAGACACAATGGTGAATGCCTGTTATCCCAGTACTTGTAAGGTTGAGACAGGAGGATCTAGACCCTATTTCAAAATAATAAATAAATTTTAAAAAAGAGCTGGAGGTGTGACTTGGAGGTAAAAACCCCTGAGTTCAGTTCCCAGTACAAAAAAAAAAATTAAATAAAAAAGAGAGAGAGGAAAAAATTTTTAAAAGGCCAGTAGGAGGAAACTGGAATTAGGTGCACAAGTATTTGCCTGTCCTACTCTGTGATGACATTTCTTCCTTGTTATTTTTTCAGCTGCCTTTTTCTGTGTTCTCATGAGTGGTTAGAGAATTCCAGGCAGTAGGATAAGGACTTTTGCTGCAATGTATTGCTAGTGCCATTGCCTGGATCATTAATAGTCATTGATAGTGAAAATATGGGCTTGGACAATTGGTAAAAAGTAATTATTTACCATCTGTTGTAGGCCCTCACGTGTAATTACTTAACAATGGAAGTAATCATAAAAGAAAGGTAATGATAACAGACAAGTAAAGGGTGGACATTGCCAGAAAGGAGATTTCATCATAAGGATAGTTAAAAACTACCTTTCTCCTCCTTCTCTCCCTCTTTCTTTCCTTCCTTCCTCCCTCCCTTCCTTTCTTCCTTTTTCTCTTTCCCTTTCTTTATTTCTTTTTCCTCCCATGCTCCTTCTGTCCTTCCTTTCTTCTTCTGTGTTTCTTCCCTTCTTCCATCCTTTGCTTCCTCCTTTCTTTCTTTTTTCTTTCCTCTTTCACCCTCTCTCTTTGTCTCTTCGCGCCTTCTTCCTCCTCCTTCTTTCTTAGAAATACAGCTACAGTGGGTTAACCGGTATTTGTTTGCTCGAGCATGCCTTGGGTGAGTGTTCAGTGGTTCTGCTGCTTCCTCTCTTAGGCTGCCTTGTCAATGCATCACATTCTACTCCAGTTGGGCCTGTGTCATGTTATGTCATTATAATTTGTTTATGTCTCCTGTGCATCCCATTTGCACATCTGCACAATGCTTGGATCATGAGTTCCTGAGGAGAATGGATTCTATCTTTCCAGGGCCCACTGCCCAACATGTAACAGACACTCCGTAACTGTTTTGAATGAATGCATGCATGAATTTCACTCTCCAAGTCAAACTATTTAAAACCCCAATTATTCACAAGCATGAAATATTAAGATTATCATCACTGTGGATGGGAAATTTCATAAATATTTCAAGGGGAAAGTCTCTTGTCCTTGGATCCTCATGAACCAGAGGCCCTGGGTATGGTTTCCATTGGCATTCAGGCCCCTTCATTTAGGCCAAGATTTAAGGCTATTGTAAGAGATCTCAGCCTATAGTAAGAGAGTGTCCTAACAAACCTTATTTCCCTCTTCTTTGTGTTATACAGAGATAGATATGTAAGGAAAAGAGCCCTTCCCTAAAATATAATCATTAATTCTTCATTCATCCAATGCTTACTTCTTGAATGCCTGGTATGTGTCAGGTACCTTGGAAGAAGCTAATAAACACACACTTTGGAAATCTGTGTTTTCAGTGAGTCAGTCTCCTGAGGGAAGCATATCCTGTATGGGGAAGTGGGGGAGTGGGTAGGAAGCCTGGGGAAGGCCCACGGAGTACCCTGTGCTTGTGTGTCACTATCACTATAATCCACATTACAATGTGAGATATAATGCACCAATAAAGTATAGAAAATACGTAAATGATGATGGAGTAGCTGAACTTCAACACTTTATGGAGAAGGCACAAGGCAGGAGGAGAGCACAAAGAAGGAGAGCAATCCAGACGAACTGCACACTAAGCCAGCAGAACTGCTTGCAAAATGGGTTGTACCTTGGCCAGGCTGGACTTGAGAGGCTGAGGACAGAATCTGTGGATTATCTGTTTATAGATATCTGTCAAGGGTGTCAGGAATTATCAGGCATGAGACCAGATATTAGGGAGACACAATTTCAGGGCAATCTCCTGGGCTTCAAGGGAATGATAGCATAGCTAAGTTGGGAACAGTGCCTGGGAAATGTGCCTGTACCCCTTTCATGCCGAATGTCCAGTAATGTGTAGCATGGCCACTTCAGACTACTGAGGGAAGGCTTCCAGCAGGTTATGGTCAGCAGAACATCTTGAGGCTCCTGGGCCACTTCGGCCTTCTCTCCCACTTCTCCTCTACCTTCCCTTCCTTAGAAAGGTGCCAGTAATAAGTATCAGTGTCCAAGAACATAACTTAACCTGAGTACTTGATCTCTCCAGCTTTGCTAAGGCTCCCAGTCAAGAAAAGTATTGAAATTTACAACCCCTGCCTTGTGGCACTGCCAAGCCTTTCTTTAGAAGGCTGTTTTATATTCCCTCTTGAGTTTAGCATGCCATGTTTTCCTTTGCATATTAAAGGATGAAAACTGAGGTGATGGACACGTTCCCTTAGTACCAAAGTCAGCTGCCAAGTTTCTCTGGCTGACTTTATCTCCTCCTACAAACATTTCATTGCCAGAATAGTCTTCATGGGGAGAATGTAAAAGAGTACATATATTTTCCTTTCTCCTTCTTCTAGGGAATTACCTGAGAAGTGACCAGAAAGAAAGAAAGTGAAATTCATACACAAGTGGGTCTAGAATACTGTTGATTTTATAAGATTTTAATCCTATGCTGAACTGAGAGAACAAATTGCATTTTATATTTAACTGCAGCAGGAGACTTTATGCTTAATAGGTTTTCTAATATAGTTTGGCCTAGTACTGTCAAGAGAGAAACTACATTTTGTTCCCCCCTTACATGCAGGACATGATTTCTGCAAATAAATAATTTGCAACGCAATTTCTATTACTAAGACAGTGTTTCACACATCTGTTTTATGTTTCATTAATGGTACAACAAATGAAACCATCAACCATTCTGTTTTTCTATATTAAGCAATGTATAAGAAAAAAATGTGTGATGACTGTAGACAGTAAGGTCGATTATGGTGTCAGGGAAATCTACTAGTTTACTTATGGATCCACAAAGGCTGCCAAAGCACAAATCACCATGCTGGCAAGTGGCGATCCAATTTACTGTTTAAACAAGACTGAGCACCATGGTCTAATCCACAGTAGAGCAGTTTAGAACACATTAAGTGCTAATTTAACTTAATATCCAGTACCAAACTCTTGGTGAATAAGTCAACTGGAATGGAAAATTCCTATGGCACAAAGACACTGTAAAGAAGGTGGTGGATGGGACATCCCAACCTTCTTGAAAAGGAGGCAATCTTGAACTGAGCCAAAGAGACCATGTTATTTTGTCCTTTTTACACCTCCCATGTTATACCAGGATTACAAAAGTTTCAGATGGGGAGTTCAGGTGGCTTGGATTGTAAAGGAAGTCAAGGGTTAAGCTGAGCATTTAATTATGAATTTAGTACAAGCTTGACCCATTATCCTTCATGTGGAGCAATGGTGCCTTGGAGGTGCTCTGAAGCTTTTGGATTTCCTTTGCATCCAACTTCCAGTAATAATGATGTCTTTGTATTAGAAAGGACACATCCTTGCAATGTGGTTTCTAACCAAAGCATCCACTTGTGGAGGAGTTGGCCGAAACTATGGAATGGAGGTGACCTGGCTTGGATTGAAGGGGCACAGTTCTGCAGAGAACATCGCAAAGCCACCCACTTCTCTGCTCCTGTTCTCTCCCTTTCCTTCAATAGTATCATTCATGATGCTTGCTGCTGATCTCTAACATTCTCGATGTTTTTATGGTATTTGACATCCACTGACATCCTGCATACTCTTTTTTTTTTTTTTTCAGAACTGGGGATTGAACTCAGGGGCATTCTACCTCCGAGCTATACCCCCAGCCCTATTTTTTATTCTTTATTTTGAAACCGAGTCTCACTAAGTTGCAGAGTGCCTCACTAGGTAGCTGAGGCTGGCCACGAACCCGGATCCTCCGGTCTCAGCCTCCCGAATGCTGGGATTACAAGCGTGCGCCACCACGCCCGGCTCCTCCTGCATACTCTTTTATCTTGGAATATTTTGTTAGGTCCTTTTGTGACTGGGATATAGAAAAAAGTCAAAATTGGAATCTTTACCTTCTTTCCTACTTGCAATGTGGGAACTCTATGGCCATGTTAAGGAGGGATGTTGAGAGGCACATGTGTGAGTCTGAATGGTAACACTGGTGACAAGATAACAGGAGAACCGGAACCAGATGGGTTTGTAAGAGTTGACCTGTCAGAAGTATGGATCATAATATATCAAGGAACACAAAGAGTGGCATCTAATCCGACCTGTCCTAGCGAACTATGCCTGGGAAAAGTTTTAGAGAAAAAAATTAGTAGTTGGTCAAGTATGAAGTAAAAAAGATAGGAGGGCATCAAGGGGCACAGATTATGGCCTTAGAGAAGCATGGATTCAGAAAGAGAATGACGGGGCCAGGGGCACTGAAGTCTGAAGTTCAGGCAGGGAATACCAAAAGTTGAGCCGGGAAGAGTAGAAAGGGCAGTTCACATAAGGCCTTATACGCCACAGTAAGGAGGTTACACCTCCTTCAGCAGGTGCTGGGGAGTACTAAATGGATGGCACAGGGGTGGGACAGGGACAAGTGTGGTTTCATTACAAGAAGAATAAATCTAGAAGCAGAGAGAGTGACGGAGAAGGTAACTTCAGTCGTCAGGACAGGGAAGAGTGACAGCCCAAACTAGGCTGTGGACTTAAGACTGAGAACACAGAACCATGAATCATTTAGGAGGGCTGTAGTCTCCAACAGGCCAGGTAGAAAAGGACTTGATCAGGCAGGGGGCATGGGCATAGGGCACTCCCTTTTGTAACAGGTCACTGAGAAGACAGACCTGAGGTTTCAGGAAGTCATTGGCCAAGGCCCGGATTAGACCAGTGGCAAAGAAGACCTGGATTCCAGGCAGGGAGCACTGTCCCACAGTAGCCAGCACTGTCTTTGCCCACTGCTACCATAAGTTTGAGTTGGTCTGAACTGGAGAGGAGCTAGTGGCCTGAGAGATGGGGAAGTCAACAGGTCTAGCAGCAGAAAGGGAGGGAGGCCAGAGGCCAGAGAAACAGGGTACAGCTGCAAAGCCAGGAACACGGTTCCTTCTTTCCCACTACTTTAGAAGAGAACCCTGTGAAATTGCCCCAGTGCAATGCCCAGTGTACCATGTTATCTGTAGCACACAGGATAGGGCTCACACACCTATACACCACCTTCCCACTGAGGAGTTCCTGGGTGGAGAAGGATCACATATGGTACCAGCAAGTAGCCCAGACCTGACTTTTCCAGAGAGCAAAGGGATTTGATTGCCGATTCCCTCCTCCCCCATGTCTTCCCGTATTATTCACTTGCTCTTCATTCGATAAACATTATTGCAGCCTGTGATATGTCTTCACTGCCCCTAGGCATTATGGGGTGACGGGGGCTCCATAAAGAAGACTGACCATCAAAGGATATTACAATGTAGTGGGATTGGGGGGACAGGTAGGCACAGAAATAACCATAGAACAAGGTCTGGATCCACTGGAGAAACTGAGAGACATGTTACAGACATTCCTAGGAAGGTGCAATGGATTTCCTCCTGTGGACAGTCCAGAGATCCAATGGAGAGGGTGGCCCTGAGCTGGGCCTGGATGAGGAGTAGAACTAGCCATCCTGGTGGAAGAAGTGTGCAGAAAAGCCTAGGGAACAGGAAGACTCAGCAAAGATTGAACAGACTGGCTTATTTACTATGAAAGGCATGCGAGACAGAGAGAGAAATAAATGGAGTCAGACTGAATGGTGAGCTCAGAGGACTGGAAATGCCAGGCTGCGTGTTTGGACTAGATTCTGTGAGCTGTGGCAATCCAGTGGGTCATTTTGAGCAAGGAATGATATTTTCAGGAGGAATCTCAAGAAAGCTGATTTTTTGCTGTTGTTGTTCATGATTAGTCCTAAACCATGAGAAATGTCCCACTCCTGAATTTTTCCCTGCTGCTGTAAATGCCAATACTCCTTTTAAGCTTGCAAACACCCAATTTTTCTGTGAATGTAGTGAGCTATTGACTAATTTATGTTCCTTCTTTTTTCTTTCACAGAAATGCCTTTTGTGCCTGGCTGATAAGTCTGAAAGGACACAGGCCTGGCAGTTGCCAAGGCTAAGCCATATTTGGGGATGTAGAGCATGTGTGAAAATTAGAGCTTAATAATATAGATGAAGGACTGTTGTGTAACAAGCACAATGAAATATTCATCCCATTCATAAGGTTCATAGAAATATAATAAAAGTCCCCTGGAGACCATCTGAAACGTTGGAGAAATGTCAATGGTGCCTTCTGATCTCAGGTGGCACTCATCAGTCTTAAAATAGAACACCCTGAAGGCGACAGTGATCCTTTGAGAAGGGACGAGAGGAAAGGGACACAAGGCAGGGATTCCTATACCTGACACCAAAGAGGCAGATCTCAAAACAGACATGAGGAAGATGAAGACAGCTATTCCTCTGAGATTAGGTAAGAAAATGATTGTATTTTCTTCTGCAATTTTTTTATTTATTGCATAGAAATTACCTTCATTCAGCATTTAGACTCCCTTGTCTTTGTTGAGGTTAATAAGTCTCCCTCCCCTCCCCCCGCCCCGGAACGTCAAGTTTTCTTCTACTTGTTCTGTCCCTTCTCTTTAGTTAGTCTCCATGTTTGTAAACTGAACTGCGTGCCCCAGGCCTTACTGGTCTAAGGCACAAAACATGCCCCATTAAAACTAATAGTATTAGATGTCCTGTTCACATAGGCCCATAGCCCTCCAGAGAGGTCCTCCAATACGTCCAAGAATTGCCACGGGGCCTATGCTTATGAAGCCCCCTGTCAGCCCCCATCACCTACCACTTGATGCTCAGCCCAGAGTTCTCATCAAGTGAAGTAGTTTGAAGAGATCACAACCTTGCAAGTACAGAATGGACTTTTCAAAAAATATGCATGTCAATGGTTCTACCTTTGACTGATTCTCAAACCTCGGTCTCAAGGCCCCACAGAGGTGCTGGGTGGCATGTCAAAGTGGAAACATGGCCTTCCATGGCTCCATGCCTCCCTTTTCCCATGGACTTGAAACAGCATCGCTCATATCCAAATCACACAATTTTCCCTCAGCATCTTTTTTATCCCTTGCTCCCAAGGCATAGGGTGGGGCACAGCTGCCATCTATCCCAGTCCCTCTGTTGTCTTCATGTCTACCATCTCCCTTTGGCACCCTCACTTTAAAAATATTGAACATCAAAAGCATGGAAAGTTATTTTTTTAAACCACGCATACATTCATACACAGATGCCATCTTCCTCCATGCTTAGTCCATTCTGTGCAGCTATAACAGAATACTTGACACTGAGTAATTCATAATGAACAGAAATTTATTGGTTCATGTTTCTGGAGGATGGGAAGTCCAAGACTGAAGGACCAACATCTGATAAAGGGCTTCCTAATAAATTAACCCATGACAGAAGGAGAGAGAGAGAGAGAGAATCATAACCCAAAAACCTCCCATTAGACCTCACCTCCCAACATAATGAGGACCAAGTTTCAAATGCATGAACTTTGAGGAACACTTTCAAACTGCAGTATTTTATCTTCTACCAAAACACAAATGCCCTTGTACATATAGGCTTATGAAGATAATTGGGAACCACAAGCTTCATAAAGAGCCTACTCTAAATTCCACAAAGGGCTCAGCTAGGCCCCCCAGCTGCACATTAAACAAATCCCCCCACCGTGTGATAATGCTGGTTTTACGTAGTCATTTATAGCCTGAAATCCGTTTTTACAATTGGCACTCCTCTGGTGTCAACTGTTGAAATCTGTTTGCCAAAACACTGTCTCATGCAAGGCTCCAATTTGTTGCTGGATTGTTGCTCTTTGTCGTGAAAGGACAGTTTACCATTTGGGGCCAGGAACTAGGTTTATAAGTGTTTATATAGCAATTTGTAGAATAGCATTTTAAGATGACTTTAGCAGATAGCTGTCGGGACAATATTTGCCTCCTGCAGAAGGATGAATTGGAACAAGCATGAGCTTAAGTGTCAGAGAGACACAGGTTTGAATTCCATCCTTCTCATTTACTTTCTGTGAGAATTTAACTCCTTTGTGTCTCTGCTGTGAAATTACCAGCAATAAAATATTGTCATGAGGATTAAATTAGACAACATATATAGGGCTCATAGTTAAGAGGTCTCAATAAATGGTGGCTATCATTATTGATGTTGTTATTAAAATAAATTGCCTTGTGTAAGGCAACAGAAAGAAAAATATTTCTAAACACTGCTAAACCAGGAGTTGTTTACGCAAGGCACTCACATAACCTCTCTACTTCTACACTTATGGAAGACATCATTAATCAGTAAACATACTTTCCCACTGAGGCTACAACTTGATCTCTGAACACTCAACACAGTACTACAAGCAGCCACCAGAGCTATTTGTTTAATAAACAAAAATACTGGATGCCTAGTTACATCTGTATGTCAGATAAACAATGAATAGTTTTTTTTAACATAAGTATGTCCCACTATTACATGGGACATACTTATGCTAAAATATAATAAAATTGGTATACTAAAAACTTATTCATTGTTCATCTAAAATTCAAGTGCATAAATGCATCTGGAATCTTATATTTTATTTGATGACCCTTGTGGTCTGAACCTGAGTTGAAATTGGCTTGCCAACACTGACCTCTCTATATAAATCATGACCTTGGGCTATCCAATTATTAAAACTCAGTTCTAATTAGTATTAGAGACAATCTGTTAGTTTATGTAGTTGGGAATTGCATCAGACATCAGTATATTCAAAAGTGCAAACAATGAGTATGGTCTCTATCCCTCTCTACCGCCCTCAAGCCTGTTTCCTGGTTGACCTCTTTCTATAGTCCAATTTTCTACACCTGAATAGAATAGACTAAAGGGATAGGATGAAAGGGAAGAAGACTTCAACTTAATAACCAGGGGATTTCTCCCAACATCAATTCAGGGTGAGTCTGGTTGAGCTAGGTTAAACTTTGTGCTTGTCTTTAGTCCTGTAACTGTTGTTATCAGGATGGCCTAGATTGGATTATGGGTCTATGCCCATGGGTGGGAGTGGGGTTAAGATACCTCGATGGCTAGTCCCACCAGGATCACTCTACATGGGAGAGGGACAGAGGCACCATTCCCCAAGAAAGCAGGAAAAAAAACAGAAAAAAAAACCAACAACAGAGGTTTGTTTCTATTCTATATTGTCTAAGTCATAGAATTAAAAAAAATACTTCAATATATAGAATGTCAAAATCTGCTATTATATGTAATAAACTATAGTAAACCCAAGGTACTAGAGCACTTATAAAAGCAAAAAGATAGTGACCTGTCACAACCAAATATATCTGGTTGTAAGAATGAGAGAGAGAGAGAGAGAGAGTTCTGTGAGTGATTGGCAGCAAAGTAAGAGTTGCTGGTAAATGCTCTTAAATACTCCTTGGGGAAGCATTTTTGACTTAGTAGTGGTTTTCAAAACAGTTGTGAAGCATGGAAAAATTCCATGTTTTCTTCACACTTTTGAAGCACCTGTCAGTCACAACCCAAAGGACTGACTGCAAAATGTCCTCGAAGAGTTAGTACCCTTCCAGAGCTTGTAGCTGTATACTGCAGAGAGCAGAAGCAAGGGCTACGTGAGGAGACTGTCAGGGTTTGGATGCCAGCTTCACCACTGGCTTGTTCAGGAACTTGGACACCTTGCCTGACAAGACAGGTCCAGCTCTCCCGCACTGAGGAACGCTGCTGCTGGAACAAGAGCCCATCCCCAGGACAGGGAGGGTTACCTTAGGCAACAAAGATGCCTAAGCAGTGGAAGCCTCCACTGAAGGAAGCATGGGCAGAACTGGAAGTAAAACCCTCATAGGTCACTCATTTCAGAAAGCATTGTCATTAGGATATAAAATGTCTCCCAGAGAAGCTCATGTGTTAGGCTCTGCAGCCAGGTTCCGAGCTCGGGTATGGATGAAGGAAGTGGCTCGCTGGGGGTGTGACATTGGAGACTGCATCTGTCTGTGGCCCCTTACCTTTCTCTCTGTTTCTTCACCACCACGAGAAGAGAGTGCTTTGCCTCCTCCTCTATGTCCTGAAGTGTGGCCACCTAGGTTTCTATCTTGGAGCTGACTGATCATTGACTGACCTCTAAAACCATGAGCCCCAAATAAACCTTTCTTCCTCTAAGTTGGGCTTGTCAGGCATTTGGTCACATCAACCAAAAAAAATCTGACTAAAACTGAAAGTAAGTTCACTCCTATCCCCACCCCCATTGCTTTGTGGAATCCCAGAACCCTGTGGTGGAACACTTTCTTTTTTTTTTTTTTTTTTAATAATATGCTTGTATTGGTGCATTATAGTGTCACATCATAATGCAAATCATGCTGACAATGACATGCATACATGCATGCCCACAGCACTTGATGGGTCCCCTCCCCTTTCCCCCTTCCCAATACAGAGTACTGAGATAGACGACGTAGGTATATCCATATAAGTATACATGGTCGATGGTAGTGTTTTCATGAATGAACCTCAGTCTTCCTCTTCCCCTTCCCTTAGACCATTTCCTTGGTTCCTGTGGAAAACTTTCTATGCATAGTATCTATAACAAAAGCTGCGTGTTTTAAGAAGGGTATGTCCAAACTGCTATGGGGAAACAGAGAGGAGATGAGGAGGAAGACGTGGTCACCAACAGTGGTGAGATCCAAGTGCGGCTTTGGAGGAAGAGTAAACCAAGCAGAAAAGACAGGCAGAGGCTGAGCAAACATCTCCCAACCTCTTTGACTCTCAAACTTCATGTGTTCACCTGCTATATACTCTCCTGCTCTGTTCTGAAAGAGGAAAATCTATAAATACGTTTATATATTGATTTTTTTAAAGTGGGAATCAACGAAGACACTGTCACCTCTTCCAATGACATAAATTAATGACATTGTGAATCCCACGGCTTGTGAGCTCTTGGGAGCTCTTGGGAGCTCTTGGGAGCTGGCATGCTTGGGCAATGCCACGGTGTGGGTAGAATAGACTAAATGGATAGGATGAAGAGCGGCAGGGGAAAAACGAGAAAACCTAATAAAACAAAAGGGGCCTGGGCTGCGGTCTCGTCTGCTGTGCAAGGCATATGAACTTTACACGATAAAGGGGAATCTAGGAAGGTTTCCAAGCAGAGGCTGGAGAAGTGATACTGTTAAATGTCATGTCACTTTCATAATATGAATAACTATGGCCACGAGAGGCAGCTTCTAAAATGGCTCCCAGTGAACAATAATTCCTGGTGTTCACAGCTTTGTGCCATCCTTTCCCCCTTAAATGTAGCTTGCTTCTGAAGAATAGACTACAACAAAAATGATGGAATGTCTCTCCAGGAAGACTGTCCTCTGTCTTGCTGGCCCTCTCTTGTCTGTCTGCCTACTGTCTCTGATGGCAGCTAGCTGTAATTTTTAAGCCACACCATGGAGAGACCCACATGTCAAGAAACTGTGGAAAACCTCCCGCCAACAACCAAGAGCAAACAGGCTTCAGTCCAGCAGGCAAGGGAACTGATTATTACCAACAACCACACTAATGATCCTGGAAGCAGATCCACCTCCAACCAAGCCTTCGAATGGAACAACCTCTAGACCACACTGTGGTTATAGCTTTGTCACAGACCTGAGTCAGAGGCACAGGACTTAGCTGTACCCAGACCCCTGACCCCAGACATTGTAATATGTTTGTTTGCAGCCACTAAGAAGTTGGATAATTTATCCCACAGCCATAGGGAACTAATATAATGGCTAATACCTATGTAGCTCACACTCCTGCCACGCACTTTGTTAGTACTATACATGCATTTCATAATTTCATTCAATGTTCAGGCAGAGCTGTGTGAAGTAGACTCATGATCAGTCAGTCAGTCAGTCAGTCAGTCAGTCAGTCAGTCAGTCAGTCAGTCCTGGCAATTGAACCCTGGGGCATTCTACCTCCAAGCTATACCACCAGACCTTTTCTAAAAATGTTTTATTTTGAAACAGAGTCTCTCTAAGTTGCTGAGGCTGCCTCAAACCTGCCATCCTTCTCTCTCTACCTCCCAAGTACTGTGGTTACAAGCATGTGCCATGGCTATAATCTCATTTTATAGATGTGCATCCTGAGGCTTGTCCAAGTTAAGGAACAAGATCTTCCAAGCTCACAGAGATGGCCAAAAATTTAAATTTACTATGTCTTTCTCTTCCTTTTTCATTAAAACACAATATTTTTATTTTCATTTTCACTTAGATTTAATTTCCAAATAGAAGGACTCTAGTAAGATGAATAGTATAAACAATTACATAGGAATGTTAAGTTTTTCAATATCATTTATTCAAAAATAATTTTGTTCAAACCTCTTTAGTTACTTCCAATAGCATAGTTTATAGTAATTCTAAGATTGCACATTGATAGCATGCCAAAAAATTATGATGCAACACTTTAAAATGATACCTGGAAAATAAAAAATAATGCCAATTTCCTCTTTCCTGGAAAGTAATTTACAGTATTACCACTTTTAGATCATTATATAAATAGCTACCTATATTTTATATTTCTGATTTCTCTTAAATCTAAGTTTCTTCTTTAATATTTCTTACTTCAGAATGCCAGCTCTGAACCACTCCATTTTACCTTGTCTGGAATGCAGCGAAGGGCTGTGGGGTGGGAACCATTAAGGAGTCAGGGAAGTGAGGGAGGCACAAGCCTCTAGAAAACCCCTCATTAAGTCTCCAGAAAATTGGAGGAGAATAACTAAGAGCTGATAATTTTATTTCACCTTTAAAGGCTATTAAACACAACATAGTGTAATGGAATTAGTGACCTTATTAAAACATTTACTCACACATTACTACTTGATAAAATTATGAGTTAATAAATCTTTTTACACCTACAAAGGCTGCAACATACCATTCATCTGAAGGAAAATCATCTGTTTACACTGACCCTCGGCTTCATCTCAGGAGGCACTAGAGTCTTTAAAAAGCCAGTCAGAGACTTCGAGTAGGAAGGGAGATTCGTAAGAATCGCAGTTCCCTGGAATCCTGGACGCTGCCAGATGCCCCTCAAGCCAGCCCCACCTACCCACCCATTTCTCTGGCCCACCCTTCATCTGTTCATCTGGCAGAGTCCTGGGAATGCCCTTCTCCACCAAAAATATCTTCACAGTTGCCTGGGTAGAATAGTAAGCCTGATAAGAGTGCAGAGATGGGAAAGGGCAGGTGCAAAGGAAAATTGCCTGCCTCTATTGGCTTGGCAATGGGGGCTTTATCCCACTGGGGCTTGGGGAGCTGGGTAACATGTGCCATGGGAAGACAGGAGACCACTGACCCAGGGGTTCCAGTCTCCCCCACCTCCACCCCAGGGTGTTACTGCACCTTCACTTCCTACTCCAATGCAAATCCTTCTTTCAGAGAAGACCTGTAGGCTTAGCATGGGAGGGAGAAGTCCAGGCATGTGCATAGGACAGTGTAAAAAAAAGGGATGGGTGTGTCCAAGATGACTTTCTGGCCCACAGATACACATCTCCTTTTTCAGTGAGGGGTTATGCTAAGCCTTTATCAGTCCTACAGCTTGAATCCACTCATAATCTTTCTCCCCCCTACTCATCCACTCCCCTTCATCCTTGAACTTAGGAGCGTCTCCTTTCCCTTTGACTATCACTAATAAAATGGCTGCAAGACAATTCCCCAGAACCAGGGAACCAACCATGCATTATAAGTTGAAGATATAAGAAACTCTGAGCAGACAAGGATAAGGAGAGAGAGAGAGAGAGAGAGAGAGAGAGAGAGAGAGAGAGAGAGAGAGAGAGAGAGAGGAGAGAGAGGCATTGCTTAAAACAAAACTAGTCAAAGTGTGGTGCCAAATGAATGGGAATGTCAGGTTTTTCAGTTAAAATTACATCCAACACTTAAGAACACATTTGTCTTCCTACAGAAGTCATCTAAATGTGTAAACATAATGCAATACTTTAGGAACGCAGAATAGGACATAAATTGCTCAAATAAGAAAGTGGTCAGGAATTTAACATTTGTTAAAATAATCAGTCATAGTTAACTTTTCTTGGCTGAATTCTCCATTTTGTGTTCCTAATACTAAAACTGGACCCAGATTATGAAGAGAGGTCTAGCACTACTTCATTCTCCCTTTCCATCAGCTCTCACTTAAAATCAGCCCCCCTCACAGCACTTAGAGGTCATGTAGACACCAACCTACTTCAGAGCTAGAATTGGCTACATACCTGCTGCATGTCAAGTGGCATGGTAAGCCCAAAAATGCATTTTTCCATTTAATCCTCACAATAGCTCTAAGAAAGTTTCTGCATATCTCAAAGAAAACTGAGGCTCAATGAAATTAGATAATTTATCCAGCAGGCAAGCAATGAAGTAGGAAGTGAATTCAGGCAACCTGCTTCCAGTGTCTTCTCTTTTTAGTCCTGGTATGGGTCTGCCCTGAGATATGTTAACCTTTCATTTCCAAGGTGGATTCCTTTGGTGTGTGTGTGTGGGGGGGTGGTTACTGGGGATTGAACCCAGGGCCATTCTACTTCCAAACTCCACCCCAGCCCCATTTTACTTTTTATCTCAAAACAGAGTCTTGCTAAGGTGCTGAGGTCTCTCTAAATTGCTGAGGCTGGCCCCAAACCTGCAATTCTCTTGTCTCGGCCTCCCAAATACTGGGATTACAGTCATGCATCGCCACACTTGGCCCCTGTGTTCTCTTTTACAGGAGCTATTGGCAGAGAGTGATGCCACATACATTAAGCTACAATCTGAGGGAGGGTTCATTCACTATTATCTCCCCCAAATCCTAGCTCTGCATCTGGCACTAGGTAAACTCTAATAAATTTTAGTTACATTAACTTTCAAATAACTGAATTTATCTTAATTGTTCGCCAACACCCTGCCAAATTTCTGTTTTATAAATTGTAATCTATAAACATGTTAACAATCTCTTGAACAGCACAAAACTAAATGGCCAGGTGGAGGCAATATTGGTGTTGGCACTGTTTTAGGCATTTCCCCCAGAAAATACACAATGTATTTTGATAAATGATCCTAGGGAACAGCAGTACAGAACTGGGAAGAGACAGACACAGGGGAGGGAAAGCTTATGCAGGGTGAATTCTGGTGTTGACCACCTGAGGGGCAGCAGGGGCGGCTTGAGCCCACCAGACTCTGGGGAGCCAGGTAATATATGCCTCAGAATTGCCAGGGGAAGACAGACCCACAACTCCAGTTCCCCCTGGGGTATTACTGCACCTGCACTTCCAGGTATACAGTGTAAATGTGGCATGAGTTCCCATAGGTGTCAGAGAAGCCCTGGGGAGAGAGTGAGAGATATGAATGCAATGATGGTGAGATACTGGTAGGTCACATTTTTGAGAAATAGATTGTTGCAGCACTGGCTATTGAAAGGGGGTGAGTTGAGAGAATAGAAAGAGGGTCAAAGGAAGTGTTCAGTGCAGGCCCACCTTGGTACCCATGCAGATGCAGGCTGGGGCTGGAGAGAGGGGACAGGCTCTGGTCAAAATGGAGGAGGCAACTAAGGTCTAGCTTAGTGCTAATCCAAAGATCATTTGCAATGTACATTTCCTCACACTCAAGTCAACAAACGAAGTCTATTCAGCTTCTAAAACTCTCCTTATAAAACACAAATAGCAGAGAGGTCCAAGGTTGATTCTACTGGTCATTCAAATCTACTGTGAGTGCATTAATGGGATTGCCTTTTTAAAACCAGGGCATGGTGGCCCACACCTGTAATCCCAGTACTTGGGAGGCTGAGAGAGGAGGATTGCAGGTTTGAGGCCAGTCTCATCAACTCAGCAAATGCCTCCAGAAAGTTAATGAGACCCTGTTTCAAAATTAAAAAAAAAAGGCCGAGGGTGTAGCTCAGAGGTTGAATGCCCCTGTTCAACCCCTCAGTACCACAGAAAAAATAAAAACAAAACTCAAGGAGCCATGTTAGGAAGCATGAGTTTGGGGAGAAGATAATGGAAATAGGATAAAGGCAATAAATGACTGTTGCCTACCCAGTAAATGTGAAGCAAGGTGCTTTGTCGGTTGAAACAGTTGTTACACCATGTAAAGTATGTAAAATGTATGAGTGTAACTGGAAGTCACATCACTGGACCAACACTTTCTATGTTAGTATTAAGCCTGCTTTTCTTGATCTCTTACAAGAAGTATAAAAATACATCCATAAAAGAAGTGGCAAATGACACATTCCTTACAACTTTAGAAACGTTTTAGAATTCTCAGCTGTGTTTACAAAAAAAGAGTTAGTTTTTGTTTCCTTGGGAAGCATTGGGCTATGCAGGTAATTTGGAGTTTATCAGAAACATTACCTCATGTTTTAGCAACTTGGTTGTTTAAAGTGTGTGTGGTGTGTGGTGTGGTGGGGGAGGGGAAGAAGTGAGAGAATTCTTGACTGATGCTTATCAAAAGGTAATCTGCCCAAAGAGCCCTAATCACTAAATGTAATGGTAGAGGAAACAGTTGTCTTCCCCTATTGCTACAGTTTAGGCTTGGTATGTCCCCCAAAAGCTCATGTGTTGAAAGCATGGTTCCCAGTGCAGGAAGGTTCAGAGGTGGAGTGTGGCTGGAGGAAGCAGGTCACCTGGGGAGTGGCCTTGGGGATTGTATGTGTCCCTGGCCCACTCCTCTCACTCTCTCAGCAGCCAGTGAGTTGAGTTCAGCTTTCCTCTGCGACACTCTCTGGCCATGATGTCTGACTTGGAGTCATCCAACTTTGAACTGTACCTCTGAAGCCCTGAACCAAACAAACTTTTCTTGCTCTATGTTGGTCACGTCAAGCATTTTGGTCAGAGCAAAAGAAAAGAAGACTAAAACACCATCCAATAATAATAATGGTAGCAAAGTCTAATAGAGCATGTGTTGGTGCTGGTAACTATACTAAACATTTTATATATAACTAATAACAAATTAGGTACCATCATTATGCATATTTTACAGAGAACGAAACTGAGGCACATAGACTTCAAGGAACATGATGGGTAAATGGTAAATCTGTGATTCAAGTCAGGCTGCCAGCTCCAGAGTCCAGCTCTTCAGCACTGTGACCACGGGCATACTTAGGGAGACCTGTGTGAAGCCTTCACAACTACTTAAAAGCCAGGGACTAACCTGTGAGCAAACTAAGCTGTAGGGCACCTGGGATAAGGGCTGGTGCTGGAGCAAAGCCCATGGAATCCTGGGAACTTAAGTTTTTCCAACAGAAGCCTAACAGGGAAGGATGCTGGGTTAGATTCATTGTAGAAGAATGAGAACCATGGGACACTTGAAAACCGCCTCCTCCTATCTGTCTGCTGCAGAAACCTGCATGCATTAGTATGTAGGTATGTTCAGTTACTTCCCTTCAAGTGTGCAGACTCCTGGGTCCAAGCTACCACCATCTGTAGCATCTGTCATCTGGGCTACTCTAAGTGTCTCTTCAATGGTGCCTCAGGTTTTACTCTGCTCCCTCCTGTCCGTACTTTCTACCATAAACAAAATGATCTGTTAGAAATGCAACTAAGTCATGTCACTCCTTTCCTTAAAACATTTTAGTGGCCTCCTATAGCACTTTTTTTTATTCTTTTTTTTTTTTTTTTTTTTTTTTGGTACTAGAGGTTGAACCCAGGGACATTCTACCTCCAAGCTACACCCCCAGCCCTATTTTATCATTCTCATTATTTTTGAAACAGGATCTCACTAAGTTGCTAAGGGTCTCACTAAGTTGCTGAGGCTGGCCTCAAATCTGCAGTCTTTCTCTCTCAGCCTCTCAAGTACTGGGCTTACAGGAGTGTGCCACCACACCTGGCCTCCCATAGCACTTTGAATTACATTTGAATTTCAGGCCATGGTCTGCAAAGGCCGTGCATCAGCACGCTCCTACCTGTCTCTCCACCTTCATTACCTTCTCATTGCTGTTGAAGACACACTCACACTGACCATCTTTCAGTCCATGCCCCATAGCTTACCTTGAGGCCTTCTTTAACCTGTATGGCTCATACCTTTCCTAACCGGGCTAGCTAGCTCTCCATCCAGCCTTTTGATTGTTTTGTTTCCATCTCGAGTGCAGAGCTGAGCCTTCATACTCTTAAGTTTGTAGCACAGTCATGACTGGACTCTTCTGGTTCTTGTCTTTAGAGACCATTTTCCTTTTGCCTAATCTTTACTCTCATATCTCTCTCTTCATAGAGGCCATAGAGGTAGACTGACTTTCCCCTGTTAAGAATGTTGTGATGTTTCTAGTATGTGTTTTCAGTATACATAAAAGGCACTGTTCATTGAGTCTCACACTACTTCTTGCGTTTTTAAAACTCAACACAACAATTTTTAGAGCTCTTCACGTTCCTGTCCCTTTCCTGTTGGTCCATTACATAGAAATCATGCACCTGAGTGATGACTCTTCAGCTCTCTCCTGTAACTACATTATAAACATTCTAGAGCACATTTCTCTGGTACAGATATCTAGGAGTGAGACTGCTGCCTCGTAGGCATTCACATATTCATTTATGGGAAGTATTACTGGTTTGCTTTCCAAAATAGCAGCATTATTTTATGCTTTCCTAGGACTTCTAGGTCTTAAACATCTTTCCCTAAACTTCAGACATAGATCTGCCTCCCTTTATTCTATATTTCAATTTCTTACTTCCTTGATAAAATTGTACCTGTTCTATTTTGCTATTTACTTGTATTTTGAAAGCCTCTCTCTCTAACATGTTAGCTCATTGAGGTCAGGGACATTGATCTTTTATTTTACAGCACATCTCAGAATTCAGACCAGTAGCTGGCACCTAATACATACTCAATAAACATATGTGGCATGAATGAAGAAATAAACAAGTGTTGTGTGGTAGATCCCCTTGTGACTATAGGATGTCATCCTCACAAAGGTCCCTATACAGGAAGAGTCTTGCACTCCCAAAGGGTCTCTGTCCCTCTCTTTTTGAGACGGCCTGCATTCTCCCTTGAATATTTATTCCCTAAAGAAACCTCTTTCCATGTCTCTGAAAATAAAAAAAAATATGTGCACTGAGAATCCCATTTTCATGAGTACTGCAGCACTCTTTCTTTGTGCTTAAACTCGTGAAAGATGCCAGGTGGAGTAACAACTGAGAAAGGCAAGAACCTCCAGCAATCTACATCTATACAGTGGGTTTGGGAGTACATGTATTTAAGAGATCTGAAAATCCCTAAAAAATGAGGGGAGAGATATATTACAGGATTGCCTGTAGGATTAAGAAAGCTGATTTATTTATTTATTTGTTTGTTTGTTTTTGGTTATGTTGCTGCCATGTTGTTGCTCACGTTTCTAAGAAGCTATCCTTTCCTGCTTTCAGTAACAACCACACCTTCCACTATAGATTAACTCCATTTTTCTGTTTCCATTTCCTACTTCTTAGCCTTGGACATTCTCCCCATCACTTCCAATCATCCAGCTCACCTAAGGGTGGACCTTTCCACCTGAGGCAGGACCAGTTTCTCTTCTGCAGATAATTTGAATCCCCTAGGCATTTAGCAGTTGTAATTGTGCAGAAGGAAATCTAATTGGGATATCCATGTCATTACTCTTAAAGGTTACCTCCTTTGTCCAAATTATTGCAGCTTCCAGGGTTATTTCTGAAGCCTCATTTTAATGACATGACACAACTGGGGTCACATCCCCTGGAAAGAAGTCAGCGCCACCCCCTGCCCTGCTTCCAATCCTTTGTTTTATCAGTTAGTTCAAAGTCTCCATCTCTGCTCCCAAGTGCCATTTGGGAGCCGTCACTGCAGCTGCCTGTACAAAGTCCCCAGGGCCGGGTCCACACCCTCCTGTTGATTTCTTTAGCAGAACAACTGAGCTAACATGAAACAAGTTGGCTTTTTCTGATTTCTGAACAGCTGCCTCACTTCGATCGAATTATATTTAAATAACTGAGATCTTAGGAGGATCAAATAGGGAATGTTTTTCTGAATGGGTTCAAAACCAACTTCCTTAAATTCCTGCTTTCAACCCCTGTTTGCTTGAAGATTTACCGGGAAGCTCATCAGTCAGCCAATAAGTTCTGGCTTAGATTTGGGTCTCCTTTTAAACTGAGTGGGCAAACCCACAGGCCCTCACTAGATTGGGAGGAAAGTCAGGACCCCTTTGTTCTTTACTGTCCCTGCTGTCCCCACTAAGCATGACATCAGTGAATTTCAAATAACCATTGCAAAAGGAATTGAACCCACATCTTTCTGTTTCAGTGCTTTTCCCCTCCCCCGCCCCCCGGGGAAAGCCAAACTTCTTCTCCAAAGCCGAAGGTGTCATTTAAGTTGCCATCAAAGAAACCGTGCTCCCTGGGAATGATTTCAATTCTGATCTTTTTCGTATGTATTTAAAGAGGTGCCTGCATCTGGGACTGTGATTCTTGAAAACCTAACACCTGGCACAAGGAAATACTTAACCAACTCACCGTGGCCGTGTTCAGATATTGCTATCTTCAAGAAAAGAAGAGCAAGTCACTGCTGTGTTCCAGTTTCACAGTGCTGCTGAACAAAAATAAAGATAATGATAACAATATGGGAGCGAAAGTGAACAGTAGGCTTAAAATGTACCAGGTTCCTATTATCTCATTTAATAGTCTAAACATCCTCCATGTGACTCAACCAAAGCTCAGAGACCTTATATAACACGCCCAGGTTCCCAGAGATAGAAAGCAGCAGAGCCTAGGTTAAGTGAAGTCTGATTCCAAAGCCAGTTCCCTGAATTATTATCAGCTCTCTTGCCTAAAGTACTCTCAGAAAGCCTTCCGCATCCTTTCTAAGCCCTTACAAACTGAGACAAGTTTTCTTCCTATCTACCATTGTTCTTAACCTTGTAAGAAACAGCTCATTGTTGCTCTTAGGAGCTGAGACATGGAAATGTCAGGCGCAGCGTCGGAAAAAGACAACAAATCAAACAAATGAGTCTTCTTACCCTGCTTTAAGTGCATTTAAAAAAAAAAAACAATCTTCAAGCTCCTACAGAACACTGTAGTGGCCATAATAAAATGTGTAAAAAGCTAAGAATATTGAATTATGTAGAAGTAATAAGTTTTATATGATATGGCATCCCAGGATGAATTTTGTAAATAAAATAACCTCTCATTTACAAAAACGGATTTAAGGAAATAATTGCTTACCAATTGGCAAGCAAAGGGGAAGTGAAGAATGTCTGTTTCTATTACGGCTGTGCTCCAAGTGCATGGCTTGTATGTCCTTGACCTCACTGTGTGAGAATGGAAGAAGCATAGGGAGCCAGAAAATTGGGGGGTTTAAGGTCACACAGCCTCTCTCCACATAGTTGGGTCATTTTCTTTCATCACTCAAAATATTGCTTGGGTGTCCACTGTGCACCTGGCACTGTACCTGGATATAAGTTGGGGGACACAGAATGGTCCCTGGTTTAAAGAGCTTATGATTGTTCCTGGTGTAATGCCACTGTCATAACTCCCAGGAGTAGAGATACGAAACTATTTCTCTATTACTTAATTTAACTCATTTCTCAAACGCTCATGTCCTTTGGGTAGCAGAAAACAAGCCTGCCAATTCCAGGTAGAACTCCTGCTCTGTCTGGATGAGAACAAGGTCTCATTGGAGTGAAGAAGCAGTTTGAGTTGTGCTCCCTCCCTTTTCAACTTTCCAGGGGGTCATTGAAGTTCCAGGGTGGTCCAGGGAAAAATGAGGTCCCATTCATGATAGTGCCTTCTCCACTCCAGCCTCCACTGGGTTGAACTTCAGGTTCCAGACTTCCCTCCTTAGTTCTCTGCTGTCATAATGCCCTTAGGCCTCCAGGCACAACCACTGAGTCGTGCCTGTTCCAATCCAAGCAGTTTTGATTCAGCCATACTCTCTGAGCGTTTCTCTCCCTGGGGTGGCTCTGAAAACCCTTGTTTACTTCCTCCATCTGCTCTGAGAGCAATAGCCCTTCCAGAGACTTCCCCCACGCCTATCTGCCTGTGTCCCTTACTCACAGAAGGCTTTTTGCTTTTCTGGGTTCCTCCTGGAGAATCAGGGCTCTTCTTCTCTGCTTTACTCTGGACTCGGCCCACACTGACCAACGTATTGATCAGTCACCCCAAGGATAGGGGCAATACTCCTTTTTCTTTCCTTGATTTTCCCCCCTCCTAATCCCCAGATTCCTTCTCTTCATCCCAGAAAGGACTTTTAATCTGCCCTTGAACAGTAAGGAAAATCACCTCTTAAGTCATCACAAATTCTTTCCAAAGTGTGTTGTATTATAAAGTGTATATGCTAGTTTCTTCAAGATTTAACTTTGCTTCCCAAAGCCCTTTCTGTCAACTGAACTTTGTTGACACCAAATACCTCTTCTGAAAAGGAATAGGCAAACCACAGTGTGGGAGAAGATATCCACAATGCACACATCTGTCTAGGACTTATTCCAGAATGTATTATAAACTTCTACAATTTGGTGGTGCATGCTTGTAATCTCAGTACTTGAGAGGATGAGACAGGAGGATTACAGGTTCGAGGCCAGCCTCAGAAATTTAGGTGGATCCTGTTTAAAAATTAAAACAATAAAATAAAATAAAAAGGGCTGAGGATGTAGCTTGAAGGTAGAATGTTCCTGGGTTCAATCCTTAGTACAAGGAAGGAAGGAAGAAAGGAAGGAAGGAAGGAAGGAAGAAAGGAAGGAAGGAAGGAAGGAAGGAAGGAAGGAAGGAAAGAAGGAAGGAATGAATTACAACTCAACAATACAAATAATTCAATATTTAAAATGGCCCAAAACTTGAACCAACCCTGCATAAAAAGTTATGTGAATGCCTAAAATGCATATAAAAAGAAGCCGGGTGTGGTGGCGCACACTTGTATTCCCAGTACTTGGGAAGCTGAGACAGGATCATAGGATCACAGATTTGAACCACAGCAAGTAGCAAGATTCTCATCAACCTAGGGAAACCCTGTTTCAAAATAAAATAAAATAGAGCTGGGGGTATAGCCTAGAGGTAGAATGTCCTGAGGTTCCATCCCCAGTACCACAAAAATAAATAAATTAAATAAATAAATAAATCCTAAAACTAGCCAGGCATGGTGGTACATGCCTATAATCCCAGTCCTTGGGAGGCTGAGACAAGAGAATCACAGATTCTAGGACAGCCTCAGAAACTTAGTGAGACCCCATTTCAAAATAAAAAATAAAAAGGGCTGGCAGTATAGCTCAAAGGCAGAATACTCCTGGGTTCAGTCTCCAGTAAAACACACACACACACACACACACACACACACACACACACACACACACAGAGCTAAAACCACCATGAGATACCATCAGGAGATATCATATTATCACATACATTCGAATGGTTAAGATTTCAAAGGTAGATACAGGAAGAGAGGCAGTGAAGCGGAGTACTGGGATCTCTTATATGCTGCTAGTGAGAATGCATGGAAGTACAAGTACTTTAGAAAATGGTTTGGCATTTTCTTTTAAATTAAACATATACCTATCCTATGATATTAACTGATGAGAAATAAAGACATATATCCATAGAAGTCCTTGTACTAATGTTCTTAGCAACTTTATCTACAGTAGCTAAAACCTGGAAATTTCAAATATCTGTCAGCAAAATAATGGATAAACAGATTATGGTACAGTCACATAATGGGAAACTGCTCTGCAATCAAAAAGAAAAGAAAAAACTACTCACACAAGCAAATACATGGGCAAAGCTCAAAGACACTACGTTGAATGAAATAAGCCAGACACAAAAATGTGACACGTTTCTATGAATATTAAGTCCTAGAACACATAAACCAGACTATTGTGTAGAATGAAATGTGACACATGTTTCTATGAATATTAAGTCCTAGAACACATAAACCAGACTATTGTGTAGAATGAAATCAGAATAGTGATTGTCTCTGGTTGTAGCAGGTAAGAGGATTTTAGGGGGGTACTGGGGCTGAGGCTGGCCCCGAACCTGCAATCCTCTTCTCTCAGTCTCCCAAGTTTACCAAAATAAGGAGAGGTTCTTTGCAATGGAATGAGGGTTACCCAGATACATTTTTCAAAACTTAAAATTTGTACATTTTGTTGCATGTAAATCTTGTGCCTCTTTTTTTTTTTTTTTTTTTTTTTTTTTTTTTTTTTTTTTTTTTTTTTTTTTTTTTTTTTTTTTGGTACTGGGGATTGAACTCAGGGACATTCTACTTCCGAGCTCCTATTTTATTCTTTTACTTTGGAAATAGTCTCACCAAGTTGCGGAGTGCCTCACTAAGTAGCTGAGGCTGGCCACAAACCCAGATCCTCCGGTCTTAGCCTCCCAAGTACTGAGATTACAAGCGTGGGCCATCATGCCTGGCTCTGTGCCTTATTAAACAAGAGGGAAAATGCTTTTATTTTCTTCTCAGAATCTCAACTCTTGCAAACCAAAGCTTTGGCTTTGAACATTATTGATCCTTAATATGATTTTTTTTTTTAAATGAGAAAACATCATTATTTTTTTTCAGTACTGCATGTGTCTCTCCTGGAGTGGTCACTTTGAAAAGCTTGCTAGAGGGAGGACAGACAGACTGTAGTTTGGTATCTGTGTAAGTGGTGGTGGGACACAGCCAACGCAATAGGACTTGGTCCTACTTGGTCTCCCACAGTCTAGTGGGAGAGACAGATCACACCATACGCAAGAAGACAACTAAGGGATGTAGAATATACAACTTGGGTTACATGCACAGAAATAAGGTGCATGAATAAAGAAAAATTTTGGAGGGAAGACTACTTAAGAAATGTGGTCATAGCCTGGAAGTCCAGCCAGAGACATTGCAGCTACTTAAAGAGCGCATAGGACTTTAACACATAGGCACAGGTAAAAACATTCTCAACAAGACCCCAAAAGCACAAGCAACTCAAGATCAATACATGGGATTGCATTAAACTGAAGAGCTTCTGTGCAGCAAAGGAAACTATCAAGAACCTCAACAGAGAGCCCACAGAATGGGAGAAACATTTTGCTAGCTACTCCTCTGACGGAGGACTAATATCTAGCATATACAGAGAACCCAAGAAACTCACAGCTAAGAAAACAAATAAACTCCAATCAGAATGGCAACTATGAAGAACACAAACAACAACAAATGCTGGCGAGGGTGTGGAGAAGTGGGAACCCTAATACATTGTTGGTGGGATTGCAAATTAGTGCAACCACTTTGGAAAACAGTATGGAGGATCCTCAGACGAATGGGAATGATCCTACCATATGATCCAGCGATCCCTCTGCTGGGTATCTACCCAAAAGAAAGGAAACCAAACTATCAGACCAACGCATGTGTATCTATGTTTATAGCTGCACAGTTTACAATTGCCAAACTATGGAACCAGCCAAGATGTCCAACAACAGATGACTGGATTACAAAACTATGGGATATGTACACAATGGAATTTTACTCAGCCATAAAGAAGAACAAAATCATGTTATTTGCAAGGAAATGGAGGGAACTGGAAAACATTATGTTAAGTGAGATTAGTCA
>PVLC010006821.1:0-66990 GCA_004027655.1 Graphiurus murinus
CATAGGCACAGGTCAAAACTTTCTCAACAGGACCTCAAAAGCACAAGCAACCCAAAGGAAGATCAATATATGGGATTACAATAAACTAAAGAGCTTCTGTGCAGCAAAGGAAACTATCAAGAACCTCAACAGAGAACCCACAGAGTGGGAGAAAATCTTTGCCAGCTACTCATCTGACAGAGGACTCATATCTAGAATAGACAAAGAACTCAAGAAACTCACAGCTAAGAAAACAAATAACACAATCAAGAAATGGGAAAAGGATCTAAATAGACACTTCACAAAAGAAGAAATACAAATGGCCAATAAATGTATGAGGAAATCTTCCACATCATTAGCAGTCAGAGAGATGCAAATCAAGACTACCCCACCCCCTTTTGAAATAGAGTCCCACTGAGTTCAGAGACTGGAGGTGAACCTGCTATCTTCCTGCCTCAGCCTCCCAAATATCAGGATTACAGGCATAAACTACCATGTCAACTGTGTCTTCTGTCTTAAACCAGAGGTTTACTGTTGTAATATATCTTGACAAATTAACATTTAATAAACCCAGTACCCTTTTTCCTGTGAGGTCAGGGCATCAGAAGCATAGGAATTATGTTCCTAGCTTTATCAGCTATTTTTCCCCTCCCAATGCTTTTAACATACTTTGTTAGCAAGTTTTATTGGCTCTTCCTTTAAAAATATATCCAGGGAAGCTGGGCGTGGTGGTGTACTCATAATCCCATTACTTGGAAGGTTGAGACTAGAGAATCCAGGTTCGCAGCCAGCCTCATCAGCAACTTAGACCCTGTTTCAAAATAAAATAGGGCTGGGGGTGTAGCTCAGAGGTAGAATGTCCCTGGGTTCAATCCCCAGTACCACCAAAAACAAACAAAATCCTAAACCAGGCTGGGTGTGGTGGCTTAGAGGATTAGAAGAGCGGAACTTTCAGCCCCGCTTACTGACTTCTGAGATTGTGAAGGGTGCTGGAAATTAAGTGTTACAAAACTTTGACTGTTACAGGATGTGGTAGTGCATGCCTGTAATCCCAGTAATGGGGAAGCTGAGAAGAGAATATTAGGTTCAAGGCAAGTCTCAGCAATTTAAGGAGACCCTCAGCAACTTAGTAAAACCCTGTTTCAAAATTAAAAAAAAAAAAAGGTCTGGGAGTGTAGCTCAGAGGTAGAATGTCTCTGGGTTCAATCTCCAGTACTGAAAGAAAAAAAAAAAGGAACCAACTTCAACCACAAGATTTGATGAGCTTCCTCATAGCTGAACCTGAAGAGGTACTGAAAGGATGTCTTACCTACAGATGGCATGGAAGTTTCACACCCTGGCGGCCATAGCTTGTCCTGTGTACCTCTATGTCTAGTTGTTCATCTGTATCTTTTATAATAAACCAGTAAATGTGTCTCAAGTTCTCTAGGCCATCCTAGCAAATTAATGGAACCCAAGGAGGGCATCTTGGAAATTCTGGTTTGCAGCTGGTGGGCCAGAAGTACTGGGGTGACTCAGACTTGAGGTTGTCATCTGAGGTAGTGGCCAACCTCTCAGCCTGTGAGATCAGCTGTCATCTCTAGAAAGGTAGTATCAGAGTTCACGTAAATTATAGGACACCCAGTTGGTGGCTGCTGGAGAATTGTTTGTGGCATGAGATTCCCCACCCTAGGATCTCTATCACAGAAGTGTGCTGTTGGGCATGGTGGCATACACCTGTATTCCCAGTACTTGGGAGGCTGAGACAGGAGGAGCACAGATTGGAGGACAGCCTTAGCAATTTACTGAGACTGTCAGGAACTTAGCAAGAACCTGTCTGTTTCCAAATTAAAAAAAATTTTTTTTTTTTTTAAATAGGGCTGGGGTGTAGCCTGGAGGTAGAATGGTCCTGGATTCAATCTCCAGAACCACAAAAGAAGCAATCCAGAGCCTCAGGCATGCTAGGCAGGAACTCTTCCACTGAGCATTACCATCCCAGGACTTTGGTCACCCATTTAAATTGCAGCCCAGCCTCCTCCCCTCTGCTTTCCCCTTTTCCCTAGCCTGGCAGATTTTCTTTCTCTTGTAGCACTACGTACACCTTGTCACCTGTTATATTATTTATCTGTTTAAAATGATTGTTTCCTGTCTATCGTTCCCCAGTAGAATATAAATTTTATTTTATTTATCACTTTTCATGATACTGGGGAATTGAATCCAAGGATGCCACACCATCCTCAGCCCTTTTTATTTATTTTATTTTATTTTGAGACAGTCTTGCTAAGCTTTCCAGGCTGACTTCAAATTGGTGATCCTCTTGCCTTAGCCCCTGAGATACTAGGATTACAGGCATGTGCAACTGTACTGGGCTATAATAAAAATTTTAAGAAGCCAGAGACTTGTCTCTTGTTTACCAATGTGTCCTGCTGGACATAGGATACCGGATCATAGCAGGCTCTCTGGAAATATTTTGGAATAAATAAAGATACAGGACAAGCCAAGCTCTACAGTAATGGTTCTTCATGAACATTTAGTTCCCTCTCCTTCTCTTGCTGTGTTCTTGTTTTTACTGGGGATTAAACCCAGGGACATTCTACTCTGAGCCATACCCCTATTTATTTATTTATTTACTTATTTATTTATATGTTTATTTGCAGTACTGGGGATTGAACTCAGGGGCATTCTACCTCCAAGCTATACCCCCAGCCCTATTTTTTTTTTCTTTATTTTGAAACAGGGTCTCACTAAGTTGCGGAGTGATTCACTAGGTAGCTGAGGCTGGCTGCAAACCTGGATCCTCTGGTCTCAGCCTCCCAAATGCTGGGATTACAAGCGTGTGCCACCATGTCCGGCTCCTATTTTATTTTTTGAAACAGGATCTCGCTAAGTTGTTGAAACTGGCCTCCAACCTGCAATCCTCCTGTTGCAGCCTCCCAAGTACTAAAATTACAGACATGCACCACCATGCCTGGCTGTGTCTTGCTGGTTTTGTTTGTTTGGGTTTTTTGGGTGGTTTGTTGTTTCATTTTGTTTTTCTTTGATTCAGGGTTTGCTATGTTGCCCAGGCTGGTTTTATACTCCTGAAGTCAAGTTATCCTTCTGTCTTAGCCTCCCAAATGCTGGGGTTGCCACCATGATAGCTGGTTCCCTTCCTTTACTAAGGTATAATCATACTCTAACAAAGTTCTAATACTACAGTAGTATTGAAAATGAACTCAGAGCTGGGCATGGTGGTGCACATTTGTAATCCCAGTACTTGGGAGACTGAGTTGATCGCAGGTTTGAGAATAGGCTAAGGAAGTAGTGAAACTGTCAGCAACCTAGGGAGAACCTGTTGCAGTACAAAAACTAAAAAGGGCTAAGGAGGATCATATGTTGGAGATCAGCCTCAGCAACATGGCAAGACCCTGTTTCAAAACAAATAGTCCGAGGGTGTAGCTCTGAGGTAGAATGCCCCTGGGTTCAATTTGCAGTATCACAAACAACAAAAACTTTTTGGGTCAGGATACATACAGCTTTGGGTTTGAAATAAAACCTGATTTAAACTGGTTAAACAGCCAGGCACAGTGGCACATGCCTGTAATCCCAGTACTTGGGAGGCTGAGGCGGGAGGATCACAGGTTTGTGGCCAGCCTCAGGAACCTAGTGAGACCTTATTTCAAAACAAATAAAGAGGGCTGTGCGGTATGGTTCAGAGGTAGAATGCCCCTGGGTTCAATCCCCTGTACCACACACATTAAAAAAAAGTACTTAAAAGTGGCTAAACAATTGAGGACATTTATTGATTCACAAAACAGTGTTGTGGCTAAACAATTGAGGACATTTATTGATTCACAAAACAGTGTTCGGCAATCTTTGATGCTATGGATGTAGCTTAGTGGTAGAATGCCCTAGGATTCAATCCTAGTACTGGGAAAAATTTTAAAAAATCAGTCTCTGGAAAGAGCGATGCCATTACCTCTAGACCAGGGTTTCTCCACCTCTGTACCATTGCCATTTTGAGTTGAGTAATTCTTTGTTGTATGGGATGGTCCTCTGCATTGTAGGATGTTTAGCAGCATCCCTGGCCTCTCAATGGTAATCACATCCCCAAATCCCTGGGTTGTGACACTCAAAAATATCTTCAGGGAGCTGGAAATGTAGCTCAGTGGCAGAATGTTTGCCTAGCATGGGTAGGGCCCTGGGGTTCCATCCTCAGCACAAGAAAGAGAGAGGAGAGAAAAAAAAGAGATAGGGAGGAGAGAGAGAGGCAAAACAAGAAGGAGGAGGAAGAGAAAGAGAAGAGGAAGAGAAGAAAAAGGAGGGAGAGAAGAAAAAGAAAGAACAAGAAAAAAAATGTATTAATGTATTTTTCCCCCTAAAAATTGATGGAATCTTGCTCTGGAACTCTATTCCCCTCTGGGAACTACAGGGAAAAATTTTTTTAACTTGTCAGGTATTTTTATTTTTCAAATGTAATCATCTCCTCCAGTTCCACTTCTTTTGGACATGTGTCTCCTCATTTGTCTTTCTTCCTTCACTTTCCTTGGATGCTGTTTAGAGATGTGATGATCTGATCATCCAGGGCCTCATGCATTGGAGATAAGTGCTTTACCAGTGAGCTACACCCCCTGCCCTTTTTAAAATTTTGAGACAAGGTCTCCCTAAGTTGCTCAGGCTAGCCTCCAATTTGTGATCCTCCTGCTTCAGCCTCCAGAGTAGCTGGGATTATAGACATGTGTGAGAAATAATTGGATCTTTTCTATCAAAGGAATATTTTGACTTGGGCTCCATGTTGTAAAACTGCCATTGTATGCTTGTATTTTTGTAAAGATAGCATTTCCAGGAAATTGTGAGTGCTAACCTCCTCCCCTGATACCCCCTTCAGCCAATGGGGTAAAGATTGTGAGACTATATTCCCACTCATAGGAGTACAGCACGGAAGCCTCATGCTGAAAATAAAATGCCAGCAAGTTTCCTCCATGTTGTTCTTGTACACCTGACCTTACTGATGGCAGGATCCCTTTTTGCAAAAAATAAAATTTGCCTTGCAGAGCTGCTTTCAAATGCGTGTCCTTTTTTTTTTTTTTTTTTTTTTTTTTTGGTACTGGGGATTGAACTCAGGGGTGTTCTACCTTCAAGCTATACCTCCATCCCTATTTTTTATTTGTTATTTTGAAACAGGGTCTCACTAACTTGTGGAGTGCCTCACTAGGTAGCTGAGGCTGGCCTCGAACCCGGATCCTCTGGTCTCAGCCTTCTAAATGCTGGGATTACAAGCGTGAGCCACCACGCCTGGCTGCTGCTGCTGCTGCTGCTGCTGCTGCTGCTGCTGCTGCTTCTTTTTGACAATACCATAAAACTTTACTTCTAACATATGTGCCACTGTACCCAGTTTGAGTGATCGTCTTGCTTCTTTGATCTTTCCAGTATTAAATAAATTTTACAGGAGGGCATTGCTTTGAAGTAAGCATCTGTATTAGGTCCTGACCAGGCTAAAGATCAAAATGGAGTCATACTGAAGTTCCATGACACAAGAGTGAAACTAAACTTATTTTCTAACCTTTTGGAAAAATTGAGATGAGAGAGAGACAGCCAAATTTCCAAAGAGGTTAGTTTCAATTGGCATGATATTGAAAATTCCCTCTGCCTTAATTCTTACAAAAAAAGAGAAGGTAAAGTATCCTGATGTTAACCCATCAGTTAATGATCCAATTGTTCTATCTCTACCCTCCAAAGAAAGCAAATTTGAAATGATGAATCTGCTTTTTTTGTTTGTTTCTTTCTTTCTACTTTCTTCAGTCTGTGTATAAAACCACCTTTTCCACTCAGCCCATTGCAACACTTTGTTTTATGGCGTGAGGTGTTGCCTGATTTCAGAATAAGAAATAAAGCCATTTAAGATCATTAAATTGTTATGGTTTTGTCTCTCTTCTCTGCCTGTTTGGTGACCCCGGATGCTGAGGCTCATGGGAGTTCTCTCAGCTTAGTTGCTCTCCAGGGGTTTGCTTCCGCCGATGTGGACCCACCCCTCATGGGATGGCCTTGTCCACCCCTCAGGTGATTGTCAGCACGGCTGGTTCCCCACTTTGCCCCAGTGGTGACATACTCTTGGCATTTCCATCTGCCTTCTCTTGGCACCAAGAAGAATCCAGAAACACCTGGATTTCTTCCAAGGATATGTGAATCTCAAGTATGCCTGAAATGGCTGGTTTCAGCTCTTGGACTGTATCCTGTTATTGTTTTCACAATGCTGAAACTAGCCTATGTTTCTGTCACGTGGCTTACTTCTTGGTTCCAAGCTGGGGTCACATGCTCTGAACTTCCTCCTTGACTACTCTTGTCCTCACGTGATGGAATGTTCTCTTTCCTTTCCTGTTGCCTTGGAGACCAAATGCCCCATCCTTCCCTTTTTTCCACAATTCCAAGTCTCAGCATTCTTTTTTTTTTTTTCTAAGAAAACTGAATACACATATCCCAACCTATTCTTAGATCCACAGCTGTGCTTCTCAGACTGTCAGCTTGGGGAATGGTCCTCGTCTCTACACTTGTCACATGCAGGCCCCAGCTTCTCTCTGGCTACCCACAGCCCTGCCTCCAGCACCTTCCAGGGGCCCAACTTCCTTAGAGGCCTCTTTGTATCCACTGGGTGGGGAAGCTGGGTACTTACCTGGGCCACAGGGCTACCTCATAGAGCCTGTGGTCCATCCTAAGGCTCCCAGACTCCTCTAGACCATCTTCCTCTTTGCAGATAACAACCCTCAGAAAAAAACAGTGAGAGGTGGAGGCATACCCCTGTAATTCCTATACTTGGGAGGCTGAGACACACATATACACACACACACATGTGCGCACGCACACAAACACAATGGCGTAGTGGTGCAGACTGATAATCCCAGTACTTGGGAGGCTGAGACAGGAGGATTGCAAGTTCGAGGATAGCTTCAGCAGTGAGACTCTCATTAACTTACCTAGCAAGACCTTGTTTAAAAATAAAATTAAAATCAGGCTAGAGTGTAGCTTGGAGGTCAAATGCCCCTGGGTTCAATCCCCAGTGCCACCAAAAAAAAAAAAGCAATCATCCTGGCATGGATTAGAGGCTGTTCTCCAGCACTGGAAACTGGGCTGTGATGGAGAAAATCAGGGCTATATTTTTCAGAGAAAAAATCTATCTCCTTCCAAAGAAGATCAGGTTGGTGTTAAGCAAGTCTTTCACCATGTGGATGACACAAAGATGGGACAGGAAGGAAGGAAGGAAACTTCTAATGTAGTAACACTAGGCAGAGAATCAAATGCATGTATCCTCTTTCAGTTCTACAATTTTGTGAGTTATGTCAGAAGATGGGTCTCAGTGAGGTTAAATCACAGGCAAACAGTACCCTGGCTTTGCTGGTGCTATTTGATCTTTTTTTTTTTTTTTTGTACTGGGGATGGAACCCAGGGGCATTCTACTTCCGAGCTTTACCCCCAGTCCTATTTTTTTATTCTTTATTTTGAAACAGGGTCTCACTAAGTTGTGGGGGGTTTCACCAAGTAGCTGAGGCTGCCTCGAACCTGGATCCTCCTGTCTCAGCCTCCCAAGTACTGGGATTACAAGCGTGCGCCACCACACCCCACGCCCATGATCTTTATGAATTCAAAATTTTTATATGCTTTTTACTATACTACACACTAAGGTCTTATCCTCTGATGGAGAACGTATGCTCCCAAGAGCCCCTTATGCTTTCTGAATTTTGTTTCAGAGACTACACCTTAAAACTAAAGACTCTGTGATCTCACACTGTAGTTCCAGCCCTGAGTCTGCTTTTATCCTAGGCAAATTGTCCTTCTTAAGCCTCAGTTTCCCAACTGTAATAAAAAGACAAGGAACATGACGCCAAAGATTGGCTCTTAGCTGGTGTGGTGGCATACGACTGTAATCCCTGTACTTGGATGCTGAGACAGGAGGATTACCAGACATGTGCCACTGCACCTGGCTTTATAATGATTTTTATGTTTTTATTGATCATTTTAAATTTAAGCTAAGAATTAAATTTTGTATGTTTTGTGAGTTTTGTTTTATTTTTTCTTGTTATTCTAAGACAGGATCTTGCTATGTTGCCCAGGCTGGCTTTGAACTCCTGGGCTCAAGTGATGCTCCTGCTTTCTCTTCCTGAGCACTAGTACTACAGGGAGGCACCACAGTGCCTGGTTGTGTTTTTATTTTTAGATTTACCTTCTAGTCTGTGTGTGTGTGTGTGTGTGTGTGTGTGTGTGTGTGTGTGTGTTACTAGAGATTGAACCCAGAAGCATTCTACTTTGGAGCTACATCCCTAGTCCTTTTTAAAAATTTTTTGTTTTGAAACAGGGTCTTGCTAGGTTGCTGAGAGTCTTGTCACATTGCTGATGCTGATCTTGAACCTGTGATGCTCCTGTCTCAGCCTTCTAAGTACTGGGATCACAAGTATGAGCCAGCATGCCTGGCTTAGATTTACCTTCTATTTGTGATACTGGATTTCCATTTAGAATCATGATGTAAAATTTCTTTAATTTTCATTTATTTTGCATGTGTGTGTGTAGTACTGGGAATTGAACCAAAGGAAATTTTACATCTGAGCTACACCCCCAACCCTATTTTATTTTTATTTTGAAATAGTCTTGCTAAGTTGCTGAGAGTCTTACTACTTGCTGAGGCTATCCTCGAGCCTGCCATCCTCCTGTCTCAGCCTCCCAAGTACTGGGATTACAGGTGTGCGCCACCATGCCCAGCTGACTTTTTAAAATTAAAAATTAATTAATTTAAATTAGTATATTTTAAAAGAAACTTTATGCTGGGCGTGGTGGCACACACCTGTAATCTCAATACTTGGGAGGCTGAGACAGGAAAGTCGCAGTTTCACAGCCAGTCACAGCTACTTGTGAGGCCTTCTGCAATTTAGTGAGATCCTGTTTCAAAATAATGAATAAAAAATCGGGTTGGGGCTGGAGCTCAGAGATAAAATGCCCCTGAGTTCAATCCCCAGTATCACACACACACACACACACACACACACACACACACACACACACACACACACATCCCACGTCAAATCTACTTAAGAAAATTATTAAGAAATAATTATCATAAAGATGATGCACATATGATGGAATTTCAGGAAACACTAGGTCTCAGGAAAAGAAGAGACAATGTCCAGGAAAAAAAAAATTAGGCTTTCTAACATTTAGATATTAAGAAAAATAGGAGAGGCTCATAAAAAAAAAAAAGGAAAAAAAAAAAAAAAAAAAAAAGGAGGGACATGACTGATAAAAGGTACAGGGAGAAAGTGTAGTATGTTAGTCCTCACTCTGAGCAGCCCTGTTCCAGAATGCCAGGTCAAGATACCCAGAGCTTCCCTAGAGAGGGCACAGGCCCAGCCAGTCTAGGTCAGTGCATTTCACTAGGACACTGGGCGGGGCTCACACAAAACTCACATTCCCAGAAGCAATCCCTGATAACATCTGTTGGCTTTGGATCTGCTCTCTCCTGAGCCAAAGAGGTGGAAGTTGAGAAGGGAAAAAGGTTGTGAAGGGGATGGGAAAAGAAAGTATTTGGAAGTCAAAGATGCTGTAGGTGGGGGAAAGATTTGAAGTTTACTAAGAGAAAATGAAGTCTAAGAGTTGCATTGCCAGCTTCTGTAAGAAGAAAATAGTAAAGAAAATAGATTTTTGTTAAACAAATATAGTAAATAGAAACTATAAATGGCCCTAACCTTACACAGTCCTTGTTGATATTCCTGAGAACAATGTCCTCTCTCTTTCTGAGATGCATTGCTCCTACTGTGGTCCTGTCACAGGGTCTTCCTACAATGACTCCAGCCTAGGAGAATAGTGGAAGGGGATTTAGGGAAGTGAAAGTGGAGATGTGATGATGGAAACAGTTCAAATAATCCTTTGCTTATATGTGACATTATCAATATCGGTGCTAATATTATGTATGGGGAGGGGCAGGGAGCAGGGTGGGTCCCAGAGAGAAACACACAACTAATGCTGAGTCTCGCTATGATGTATGATTACAAAGCAATAATAATAATGATAATAAATATAATAATAGTAATAACAATAACAACAACAACAAGCTGGGCGTGGTGGCGCATGCTCGTAATCCCAGTACTTGGGAGGCTGAGACCGGAGGGTCTGGGTTCGCGGCCAGCCTCAGCTACCTAGTGAGGCCCTCGCAACTTAGTGAGACCCTGTTTCAAAATAAAAAATAAAAAATGGGACTAGGGGTATAGCTTCGAGGTAGAATGCCCCTGAGTTCAATTCCCAGTTCCACAATAAATAAATAAATAAATAAATAAATAAATAAATAAATTAATTAATTAATTAATTAATTAAAAAAATAGAAGAGGGCTAATGATGTTCTTGCTTCTAGAAAAATGGAGTGACTCAGAATACAGATGTCCTGCCTCGCTCTGCGTTTGTAATTATGAGCTGGCTGTGGTGGTACCATGTGTGTGTCTGTGCTTGTGTGTGTATATGTGTGATGCTAAGGATTGGACTCGGGGGCATTCTACCTCTGAGTTACACTCCCAACTCTATTTTATTTTTAATTTGGAAACAGGGTCTTGCTAAATTGCTGAGGCTGGCTTTGAACCTGTGACCCTCCTGTCCCAGCCTCCCAAGTACTGGAATTACAGGCATGTACCACCATGCCCAGATTCCAGGAAGTTTTTGAATTGTTGGTTCTTACAGTTTCTTTGGCTGTTGCTCTTGTTAGAACAATCTAGTACATGACGGCTGAAAACCCTGGTTGATTGCGAGGAGAGAAGATGTGTTTGCATGGTGGTGGCCACACAGGTCTCTCCCTCCCTCTGCACATAACATTGGTGGGGTAATATCCTATTAATTCTCAGAGAAATATCTGAGATCTGATGAAACCAAATATCTAGAGAATATGAAGTGAACATTTAGCCTTAGTATTGGTGTGTATAAAATGAGGCTATGAGTTTCAGGAAGACAGGATAATTTCACTTAGTAATTAATACTAACACAAAGGAGATAAACCAGAAAAACCAGAATTCCTGGGTAGTCTCATGAAGTAAAAATAACCTGGGTACTTATTACAAAATTGTTTTGGGCATAGGATGCCTCAGGGATACACCACTACAGTATTCTTTTCCATTTGCATGGGAGCATCTCGGTTCAGCAGACTCTGGATTCACATAGACAGAACTTCAGGTCCAATGAGTTCCTGGATCACGTTGGCACAGAAGAATAGGCTGTGTGTTAGTCAGCTTTCCATAGTCAGCTATAACAAAATACCTGAGATACTAAACTTATAAAGAGAAAAGGTTTACTTGTCCCACAATCTTGAAGGTTCCAGTCCATGGTTGTGCCACGTCCACTTCTCCTCATGCTGCCTGACAAGGTCCGGGTGTGAGGGAAGCAGATGCAAGGAACCTGTCTTCCTAGAAGTGGTCGTGTCATAGGGCTTTGTGGGATTTGTCTATTTGCCTTTCTTCTCCCCATATGTCTTTTATGCTTGTTGGTTTCACTTGTTAGGACTGACCCAATATGGGGAAAAACATTTGAGCTATACACTGAGTCATTCACTGAGAAAAATAAACCAGTGACAGATGCTCCAAAAGTACAAATGAAAGTCCCAAAAGAAGTGCTAGGAAATTACTCTAATAGTATTCTATTTAATTTAATAATAAGATTTCCACCTAAAAGAAGAAATATAAAAGTTTATTCAAAAGCTGCAGCAGGATGAACTTCTGGCACCCACATGGATGGGGGTTCCTCCTGCTGAGGTTGTCAAGGTAATTGCTGACTAGGAGGACAAAAAGAGTAGAAGAAGTAAAGTTCGTGTTGTTCCCACAGTGCAGGGCTCACCATGGGTAGCATATTTGATTGATGGAAGAATGTGGTACCTGACCCCCACTGCCATATACAGGAACTCATAATGACAAAGGGATACGCATGGTTGAAAAGAACGGAGTGCATGCTCCCTATGCTAGTTTGAGTTTCATGGGATGTCTTGCTAAAAAGTGGCCCACCTTGGTGTATAGGTAAATACTCAAATAAGTTTTGGAAAGCAGTGTGACTGCCACAATGAGTGTTATCTGACGAGGAAACAGAAGAAAGGGTACAGTGAAGGTACTAGTGACGGAGGTTGAGACAAAAAATTCAAGAGGTTATAATCATTAATCACAAAAATTAATCATGAATCAATCACTTGATTATTCTTAGCTTCAGCCAGATAGCCAAGCAAAAGGGCGGTAAAGTTCATATTGTTTCACAAACAGAAAAGAACCCGTTTATGCAAAACTATTCAGCTAAAACCTGTAGCACATTTCCTGCTTGGCTTAACCGCAAAACCCTGATGCTCTGCCAAAAATAAAAATATAAACTTGTGAGTTAACCTGTAATAAACGGAACAGACTGCACAAGCCCTTCGAGTGGTGTGCTTCTGTCTCCCATCATGTTGCCCCTTCTCCTCACCTTCGGGGTCCCCTGGACCCTACAGCAGCTGGACCGTGGCACGGTTGGTTGGCCCTGTTGCTTTGAGCCTGTGGTAGCAGGTCATAGCGGAAGCCCACAGAGGAGCAAAACTGCTCACCTCATGACCAGGTCCCATAATCCCTATCAAGGGCAGACCCTTTCTTACGGTTTGGATCTAGAATTACAGGGATTATAGGCATGCACCACCACACCCAGCCTTTTTTTTTTT
The DNA here is from genome assembly GCA_004027655.1 of Graphiurus murinus. NCBI lineage: Eukaryota > Metazoa > Chordata > Mammalia > Rodentia > Gliridae > Graphiurus > Graphiurus murinus. The sequence goes on from PVLC010006821.1 coordinate 12,629, forward strand.
TTTTTTTTTGTATTGGAGATTGAACCCAGGGGCATTCTACCTCTGAGCTACACCCCCTGCTTATTTTATTTTTTATTTCGAAACAGAGTCTTGCTAAATTGCTGAGGCTGGCCTCAAATCTGCAATCCTTCTGTTTCAGCCTCCGAAGTACTAGGATTACAAGCATGTGTCACCATGCCTGGCTAGCCTCCACCTCTTAAAGATTCTACCACTTCCAAAGAGTATCAACCTGAGGACCAAGCTTTTAAAACATGAGCCTTTGGGGAACATTGCAGACCCCAAGTATAGCAAAGGCTGTATATCTCTCTCTCTGTGTGTGTGTGTGTGTGTGTGTGTGTGTGTGTGTGTTACTAGGGGTTGAACCCATAGGCATTCTACCTCCAACTATACCCCCTATCTCTTTTCTTTTGTTTTGCTTTGAAACAGGGTCTTGCTAGGTTGTTGAAAGTCTCACTAAGTTCCTGAGGCTGGTCTTGAACCTGCTATCCTCTTGTCTCAGCCTCCCAAGTAGTGGGATTACAGGCACGTGCCACCACACCTGGCTTGTATATATATCTTCTAATTTGTCAAGTATTCATCCTTACAAAATATTCTGTAAGGCACTGCTGTGGTTTCGATGTTGAATATCTCTCAAAGACTTAGGTTTAATGCTTGCTCTCTAGCTGGTGCTTTTGGGAGATGGTAAAAACTTTAAGACTGGGCTAGTGGGAGGTCTCTGGGTCATTGGAGGTGTGCCCTTGAGGTGGTGGTGGGACCCTGGCGGGACTCCCTTTCTCTCTTTTGCTTCTTGGCCTTGAAGTGAGTGGTTTTACTTTGCCATGGTATTCTGGCTTGCCATGGGTCCAAAACAACAGGACCAATTTACCATGAACCGAAACCTGTGCAACTATGAGCCAAAATGAAACGTTTCTCTTTCTAAGTTGTTTATCTCAGGAAATCTGACTAATGTAGGTAAAACCCCTGGTGTCCACTCCAGCCTTTTGCTATCCCTCCAGTTACTGAGGTTACTGGGGCCCGGTGGGAGCAGAAGCTACATGATTTGTAAGGCACAGTAGTCCTCCTTTTCTGTGGCTGCAGGTACCTGAAGGCAGTGGGAGTTGTCTGGCTCCACGGGCCTCCTTGTGACATGTCAGAAGATCGGTCATATTGCGATGCTGCGCTGCAGTGCCTGTGTCCTTCACACCACTTAGCTCATGAAGCCGGTGTCACATCTCCTGCATCATCGTGAGAAGGGGGTAAGTGTAGGAGCTGCAGTGGCGCATTGCTTAGCTTGTGGTACTGGAAGACAAGAAAGATAGGTATAGTACAATAACACATATACACATATATATGTACATATATATATATATATATTTCCCTTTTTTGGTGCTGGGGATTGAACCCAGGGGCATTCTATCTCCAAGCGACATCCCCAGCCATTTTTTATTTTTTATGTTGAAACAGAGTCTCACTAAGTTGCTGAGGCTGGTTTCAGACCTGTGATTCTCCTGTCTCTAAGCAGAAGTTGTTGAGCCTCCCAAGTACTGGGATTACAGGTTTGCACCACCACACTGGGGTACAAACACACACACACACACATACACACACACACACACACACACACAGAGGATATTCACATGACTTTTATTATAGTATAGTGTTATAATTGTTCTACTTTATTTTAGTTATTGTCAACCTCTTATTGTGCCTACTTTATGTTAAACTTTATCGTTGGTATATATGTATGGGACAAAACATAATATGTGTAGGGTTCAGTACTATACACAGTTTAAGGTATCTACTGGTGATGGAACATATCCCCTGAGGATAAAAGGGGAGTACTAAATAATAGAATTTTATTTTATTTTATTTTGTGGTACTGGGAATTGAACCCAGGGGCATTCTACCTCACAGCTATACCCTCAACCCTATCTTATTTTTTATTTTGAAATAGGGTCTCACTAAGTTGCTAAGGGCATCGCTAAGTTCCCAAGGCTGGCTTTGAACCTTCAATCCTCCTCTCTCAGCCTCCCAAGTACTGGGATTACAGGTGTGTGCCACCATACCTGGCTTATCATAGAATTTTAGAGGAAAAAAGTAGCTCAAAGGAATTTTGGTTTGAATACAAGGGCATTCTACCCCTGAGTTACAACCCCATCCTGATTTCATTTTTTTAATTTTGAAACGAGGTCTCACTAAGTTGCCAAGGCTGGCTTCAAACCTGCTATAATCCTGTCTTCGCTTCCCAAGAACTGAAATTACAGGCGTAGGCCACCACACCTGTCAGGTAGTGAAAAGGATTTTGTTTTTGAACGTCTGTCCTACTTTTCTTATTTTTAGAGGGCTACTGCATGGTGATTTCAGGGGTGTCCTACTTTCTCATTTTTACCCCCTTCCTTCTAGCAAAGAAGAGGCTCAAGCTCCCTTCTAGATGGGACTGATCTATTTGTTACATTCCACTCAGTAAACTTTAAGTCCAGGCCAGCTCTTGTGAAGCCGAGAGGTGAAAAGGTTTGGGTTGCCAGGCCAGAAAGAAGCTTCCTACTTCTGCAAATTCAAAACTGAATTCAGCCAGTCCATTCAGATCTGACTCATACCCAGTCACAGGCAGAGGAGGTGGAGCAGAAAAAGAAGTTTTGATTTGCTGAGGTGGCTCCGCTTAGTCTGCTTACCTAACAAAGATAAGGACAGGCAGACTGGACTCTAACCCCAGGTCTAGATCACCAGGGAACCCTGTCCTCTACATGTCAGCTTTCACTAATGGGATGAGCTGTTTCTCTCCCTTTAGGAAGGCAAGAAGGTAGGTGAGAGCTCTCTCGCCAGTGTTGATCTAGAGGTAGCAGTGTTGGAGGAAGATCTTTCCTTAGTTTCCCAAAGTATGGAATGCAGGAGGGCTGGGTAAGCTCCAGTATTTGCTGAAAGAGCCTTGGAATGCCCTAATGTTTTTGTTTTTGTTTTTTCTTCTGCAGTACTGGAGATTGAATCCAGGGACATTCTACCTCCAGGCTACAACCCCCAGCCCTATTTTTATTCTTTATTTTGAAATGGGTCTCACTAAGTTGCAGAGGACCTCACAAAATAGCCAAGGCTAGCCCCAAACTTGTGATCCTCCTGTCTTAGCCTCCCAAGTACTGGGATTGTAAGTGTACACCACCATGCCCGGCTTGCCCCAATGGTTTTATTGTAATCTACCAGCATCAGATAGCTAAGGATTGGAGAAAATCATAAAAACTTGTTCTTAGTTCCACAATCAGGCTAAGTGGGATTCTTTCCTTCTCCCCTCCCTCCTTCCCTCTCTTCTTCCCTTTCTTCCTTCCTTCTTTCCTGTACTGGAGATTGAACCTAGGGGCATTCTACCTATCCCCAGCCCTATTTTATTCTTTTATTTTGAAACAGGGTTTCACTAAGTTGTGAAGGGCCTCAGTAAGTTGCTAAGGCTAGCCACAAACCTGGGGATTCTCCTGTCTCAGCCTCCCAAATACTAGGATTACAAATGTGTGTCACCACAGTCATCTTATTTTTTATTAAAGAAAAAAGTTTAACATTGTGGTAAAATACATGTAACATAAAACTGCCATACTAACCATTTTTTTTTTTTTTTTTTTGGTACTAGGGATTGAACCCAGAGGCATTCTACCTCTGAGATACACTCCCAGCCATATTTCATTTTTATTTTGAAATAGGGTCTCATTAGGTTGGTAAGAGTCTTAGTACTTGCTGAGACTGTCCTCGAATGTGCAATCCTCCAGTCTCAGCCTCCCAAGTACTGGGATTATAAGTGTGTGCCATGCCCAGCTCATATTAACCATTTTTAAGTGCATGTCTCAGTGGGATTAAGTATGATTCATATAGCTGGTTCACAGCCTCATCAACCTAGTGAGATTCTATTTCAAAATTAAAAAAAAAAATAGGGCTGGGGGTGTAGAAAGGAGGCAGAATGCCTCTGGGTTCAGTCTCCAACACTACACGTGCGTGCACACACACACACACACACACACACACGGTTCACAGTGCTGCACATCTAACCACTATACACCTCCAGAACCTTCTCATCTTCCCAAACAGAAGCTGTATGTTCCTTAAACTGTAACTCCCCGTTGCCTTATATCCCAGATTCTGACAATAGTCATTCTATATGTCTCTATGAATTTGACTGCTCTAAGCAACTCATATAGTGGAATCATGAAGTATTTATCTTTTATCTTCTTGAGACTAGTTTATATCACTTAGATAATGTCCTCAAGATTCATCAGTATTGTAGCATGTGGCAAAATTTCTTTAAAGGCAGAATAATATTCTAGTGTATATATATGACTGACTGTCTTTTTTTTTTTTGGTATTGGGGATTGAGATCAAGGGCATTCTACCCCAAGCTACACTATGGCCCTATTTTATATTCTATTTTGAAATAGGGTCTCATTAAGTTGCTGAGGTTGGCCTCGAACCTGTGATCTTCCTATCTCAGCCTCACCAGTACTAGGATTACAGGCTTGTGCCACCACACTCAGTTTGACTGATTGTTGTTTAAGGGATTTGAGCTAGACTTTGAACATTTCAGATGATAAATGTTGTACCCATAGTTTTATAAATGTCCTCCAAAGATTTCTTGGACAGTTTTGGCATCTTCCTGGAGACAAGGGTGGGTGGTGTTTGAAGACACAGGATAAATTATATACCATAGCTTAGAAACAGAGTTATAGCAATTTAGAGTCAGGAACTGAGCTGGGCATGGTGGCACATACCTATGTAATCCAAGTACTTAGGAGGCTGAGACAGGAGGATAGCAGGTTAGAGACCAGCCTCAGCAACTTAGCAAGAACCTCAACAACTTAATGAGATCCTGCTTCAAGATAAAAATAAAATAGTGTTGGGGGTATAGTTCACAGGTAGAGTGCTCCTGGGTTTGATCCCCAGTACCACCAACTGCCACACACACACACACACACACACACACACACACACACACGAATCAAGAACTGAGCTGGGTGTAGTGGCACATACTAGTAATTCCTGTGTTTGAGTGACAGAGACAGGAGGATCTCAGGTTCAAGGCCAGCCTCAGCAATTTAGCAAGACTATCTCAAAATAAAAAATTAAGCTGGGCATGGGAGTACACACTTATAATCCCAGTTCTTGGGAGACAGAGAGGAGGATTAAAGATTCAAGTCCAGCCTCAGCAACTTAATGAGGCAAGTTAGTGAGACCTTGTTTCAAAATAAAAATAATATAGGACTGGAAGTATATCTGGGAGGTAGAATACTGCAGGATTCAATCCTTAGTCACACACACACACACACACACACACACACACACACACACACACACACAAGGCTGGGGTGTAGTTTGGAGGTAGAGTGCCCCTGGGTTTAATCCCTGGTATTAAGAAAAAAAAAAAAAAGAAAAGAAAAGAAAGGAAAAAAAAAGGACAGAATCAAAGATTGGGCACCAATTCTCAGCTCCCCACTCAGGATTCAATTCTGTTGGAAATTGGAATGTGAATTGTACCTTAATCACTGGCTTCCTCCTGAAAGTATCTTCATGCCCCAGGATCTGCAGTCTTTCATTTGTAACACACATTGCTGTGGTTTGGATGTGGTCTGAGTGTGACTCCCAGGCGCATGTGCTGGGATCTTGGTCCCCAGAGTTGTGGTGTAGAGGTGGGGGACCTTTAAGAGGTGGGTGAGTGGAGGGTGATCAGGTCAGGGGCTCTGCTCTCACAAGGGATTAGTGCTTGTTTCATGGGGTTGATTAGTTCTCTTGGGAATGGGTTGTTATGAAGCAAGTTTTGCTGTCTTGGCTCTTTACTTCATGTCTTGTCATGTGATCTCCTCTACATGAGCACCCACAATGATGCCCATACAGCACGGTGGGAACAGCATGCTGTCAGGGGTGTCAGGGGCTGTCCTGTAGCAGAGAAGATGCCAGCTTTAGAAGTATGAGCTAAACAATCTCTTATCTTTATGAAGTACTCAGACTCAGGTATTGTGTTACAACAACCCAAAATGAACTAAGACACTCATGAAAGAGACAGTTCTGCGGTCCTTGAGAAGTCTGCTCCCACTGTATAGCAAATCTAAGAAACAGAAAATGTTGAACTTTCCTGTCTTTAGACTTGACCAAAGTTAACAGACCTCATTTTTATAATTCGACCTCTTTGAGCCAGGTGTGGTGGTGCATACTTGTCGTCCTAATACTTGGAGGCTGAGACAGGAGGTTCAATATCACCATCGGCAACTTAACAAGACCCTGTTTCAAAAACAACAACAAAACAGGGTTGAGGGTATGGCTCAGAGGTATAATGCCTCTGGGTTCAATCCACAGTACACAAGAAAAACAAAAATGTCATTACTGATGTGAGTTCCTGTAAACTTGGACATCTTTGTGTTGCTGGCTTTGCTTATTTGGAATATTTTAGACTTTCATGTGGTGTTTATTGCAAACCTCTGGTGAATTATGTTGGTCACTAAGCAGGAAATAATTTGAGATGTAAAATAGAAAAGGCAGTGAATTTTGGACAATGGCGTGTATGCCCTTGAGGTTATCTGTTTTTACCTATTTCAGAGTGTTATAGTTAGATATACAATGGCCCTTTGAAGAGCTCATAAATCGGTGTTTGGCGTTGAAGTGATTGAGTCATGAGGGATGTAATCCCAGCAGTGCATAAATGCATTATAATGGATTTACCTGGGTGGTGGCCAGGGCTGGTAGAGTGGGCTGGAGAAGATGGGTCCCTAGAAGGGTGGCCTTGAGGATTATATGTGACTTCCCCTCCCCTCGCACTCCCTCTTGCTTCTGGCCTCCATGATGTGAGGAGCACAGCCCACAAGCTCTCCTCTCTCTGCTACCCGCCACCACCATGCCCTGCGATCTGCAGTTTCCAGACTCACGTGGACTGAACTGGAAACCATGAGCAAATAAGTCTTCTTTCCTGTAAGTTACATGGTCGATCTTTTAGATTATAGCTGCAAGAATGCTGACCAGAACACAGAGCCTTTGGGGGCAATAGTTGAGCTGTTCACTTTACAGAACCCAGAAGCAGCCATAGGGAGCTGGGTCTGGGGTGGGAGCAGAGGCTCAGCAGTAGAAGGCACCTGTCTGATAGGCTACTCTGTCTATTGGCATCAGTATGGTTGTTAAGTAAGGTGGTGGGAAGATGCTAGCTACTGTTTTCTTGTTTTGCTATTACTCTGTGGTTGTATCAGACTAATCCTTGACTAATCCTCTAATCTCTAATCAAGTTTTTCTCTCTTTCTTCTTTTTTCTTCCTTTTTTTGTATTGGAATTGAACACAGGGAACCTCTACCTTCAAGCTATATCCCTAGTCCTTTTAAAATTTTTTATTTTGCAACAGGATCTCGCTAAGTTACTGAAGTTCTTGCTAAGTTGCCGATGCTAGCCTTGAACCTGTGATCCTCCTGTCTCAGCTTTCCAAGTCCTGGGATTAAAGGTGTGCACACCATGCCCAGCTTTAATAAAATTGTTTTTCTATCCTCCTCTGGCTCTCTGGGTTGTTTTTTTGCTGATTGAAGCCAGAGTGGAAAGAGGAGCTAGGGAATAGTCACCCCTGTAGTTGACATCATCTTTAACTTATTTCAAATAATAGTTGGCCAACCCATTCATCTCCAATTAAAAAAAAATTTCAAACTGGTCCATGGTCTCATCATCTGAAATCCACTGCCCTAAAGATCATGTAGACTTATGTGACGATTTTACAAATCAAGATTAGATAGCCCAGAGAGTGTACTTACCTTGCTTGTGGCTACAGGTGGTGAGGAAGCTGAGCTCAGGTCTGCAAGCTGTTTCCACCAAACCCTTCAGGAGCTCCCAGTTGAGATTTTTATTTTTATTTTTTGCGGTACTGGGGGCTGAACTCAGGGGCATTCTACCTCTGAGCTACACCCCCAGCCCTATTTTTTATTTTTTTATTTTGAAACAAGGTCTCAATAAGTTGTGGAGGGTCTTACTAAGTGGCTGAGGCTGGCCGAGAACCTGGATCCTCTGGTCTCAGTCTCCCAAGTACTGGGATTACAAGAGTACACCACCACGCCTGGCTCCCAGTTGAGATCTTGAGCCTGTGCTGCATCCACAATGGTCTGGTAGAAGGTGGAAGAGACCACGGGCCCTGAGCTGCTGTAGCTGTTCTGACACCGGGAGGCTGAGACACAGGGCAAAGGATGAGTCCAGCTTCCCTATTTAAAAGCCACAAAACAGCTGGGTGTGGTGGTGCACACTTGTAATCCCAGCATTTGGGAGACTGAGACCGGAGGATCCGGGTTCGTGGCCAGCCTCGGCTACCTAGTGAGGTACTCTGCAACTTAGTGAGACCCTGTTTCAAAATAAAGAATAAAAAATAAGGCTGGGGGTATAGCTTGGAGGTAGAATGCCTCTGAGTTCAATCCCCAGTACTGAAAAAAAAAAAGAAAAAGTCATAAAACAGTGCAGTTAAGGATACAGATACTACCTGGGTTTGTCTATGGTAAAGGAATATTTAGAGGACCAAATATTGTAGAGAAAGGCTGGGCGTGATGGCGCGTACCTTTGGAGGCTGAGGCAGGAGAATCACCGGTTCAAAGACAGCCTCACGAACTTAGCAAGACACTGCTTCAAAATAAAGTAATGAAAATAATTGGGCTATGGGTGTATCTTAGAGATAGAATGCCTCTGGGTTTAATCCCCACTATGATTAAAAAAAGTGAACTCTACCATTACATGGTTCTAGCAATGTGTCTCTGCTTTTGTTGTGTAATATCTAGTCATGTAGTGTCTCTGATTACAGGTTTTTATTAGTATCTCTGTGCCTTTTTTTTGTTTTGTTTTTTGGTGGTACTGGAGATTGAACCTGGGGTGTTCTACCACTGAGCTACACACTCAGCCCATTTTACTTTTTATTTTGAAGCAGGATCTTGTTAAATTACCTTGCACTGACCTCAAACCTGTGATCCTCCTGTTTTAGCCTCCCAATTACTGAGCTTACAGCCCTGACTCTGATATCTCTGTTTGTTTTGGTATTGAGGATTGAACCCAGGACATTCTACCTCTGAGCTACAGTTCTATCCCTTTTAATTTTGAAATAGGGTCTCACTAAGGTGCTGTGGCTGGTCTTGAACCTATGACCTTGTCTTAGCCTTCCAAGTACTGGGATTACAGATGTGTACCACCATGCCTGCCTATATCTCTGTTTTTGATAAGCAGAAGTAGTATTTATTTGAATGGAAAGATAGCCAATGGTTTCTAAGAAATGATAGTGTTGTTTTCACAGAAAAGAAGCAGGAGCAAAGGTCATGAATGTTACCTTTGACTGTGAATGAACTGTGAACCCAATTTTTTTTTCTTCTTGGTGATATTGAGTGTTGAATCCAGGGGTGTTCTACCTCTCAACCACATACCGGCCCTTTTAAAAATTTGAAACAGGGTCTTGCTCTAAGTTACTGCATGCTGGCTTTGAGCCTTTGATCCTCCTATCTCAGCTTCCCAAGTTCTGTCATTACAGGTGAGTGCCTGGCTTGAAGCTATGAAGGAAAACATGCCCTATGCCTATGAGAAAAGATATCAGTCACCAAGCAAAAGAAAAGATGTGCATATGCCTCATCACTTCCTGAATGGCTCCCAGCATCCACCCATGCCTTTTGTTCATTTCATTTCTTTCACAAATATTTATTAAGAACTTGTCATATATGTGCCAGGCTTTATTCTGCTCACATGGGATATATCAGTAAACAAAACATAAAAGAAAAAAAGTAAAAATCTCTGCCTTCCTGTAGCTCACATTGCAGCAGGGATGGGGAGAAACCGCCAATGAATGGTAAACATAACAGATGAGACAGTTATCTTGCAGGAACAGAGGTGGTGAGGACCAGGACCAGGGAATGATCAGAGCAGAGTAGGGGCCTCGGGACCATGAGTGCTTGGGCAAAACTCCGTGTTGGGGTGGAGTGGGATGTGGGGTGGGGGAGGGGTGTATAGATCTGCCTGGATGCTTCCTCTAGAGGCTAATCAATGAACAACTAAGTGACCAGCCCACTCTCTGTCTTCTTCATTTCTTCCATCTTTTTTACTTTGGTTCATTAGTTCCTTCCTTCCTTCCATCCCTCCTTCCCTTTTTTCCTTCTCTCTTATGGGCTGAGGATCAAACTCAAGGTCTCACCTATGCTAGGCAGGCAGTCTAACACTGAGCTACACTCCCAGCTCTCCCCTTGTATTTCTTTTGTTTTTGTCTTTATAGCTTCCTGAGTCTCTGTATTAGTCTCTTTTCTATTGCTATAACAAAATACTTGAGGCTGAATAACTTATAAATAAAGGAGATTTATTTAGCTTGCAGTTCTGCTGGCTGGAGGGTCTAAACAGCATGAAGACAGCCTCCTTGTTAAGACCCCCTGACTTTGTCACAACATGACAGAGAAAGGGAACTGGGACTGACCAGGAGCAGAAGGGATCACATGGCAAAACAGGAAGTCAGAGAGATTCAAGAGTCAGAGTTGTCCTTTCTATAGTGACTGGACATCTCAGAGAACTACATTAATCTCTTCTGAGAATTATGCTCTCAAGTGAACCAGTAACCTGTCACAGGGCCCCATTTCTTTTATCTTTCTATTTTTGTGGTACTGGAGATTAAACTCAGGGACATTCTACCTCCAAGCTATACCCCCAGTCCTATCTTATTTTCTAGTTTGAAACAGGGTCTCATTAAGTTGCAGAGGACCTCATTAAGTTGCTGAGGCTGCTCTGGAACTTGATAACCTCTTGTCTCAGCCTCTCCAGCACTGGGATTATAAGTGTGTGCTCCTGCCTTGCTGGGTCACTGGCCCCACCTCTCAAGCTTCCAGCACACGAGTGTTTGGGGGGACACACTTGAATCACATCCCAACTGTCCCAGTGTTATTCTAACATCACTTGCTGCCTCTCTTGTATCCCATTTCACTGTTTGGTAAGTCTAGTATCCATGTTCCCCGCTGTCGTCTAGCCCCCTTTATCTTCCTCTTTCCTTTGACTTTCTCCTGTCTCTGGTTTCTCTTATCACACTGCAAAAGAGGAACAGGAACTTGCCAAAGATCTGGGTACTTGACTGAATGAAAAGGGAAGACAGTGACCCCATGAGGCCAAGTGGGCCAAAGGCCACTGGCAAAACCCACTCTTGTTGCCTTCATTGTTTTAAGGATAATGTGAACTATGGTCTCTTTTTAATTTTTTTGTTTTTGGTGTGGCATTGGGGATTGAACCCAGAAGCATTCTACCTCTGAGGTACACCTCTAGCCCTTTCTGATTTTTTGCTTTGAAGTAGGATATCATGAGCCGGTAGTGGTGGTGCATGCCTTAATCCTAGTACTTAGGAGGCTGACACAGGAGGATCACAGGTTCAAAACCAGCCTCAGCAAGTAGTGAGACTCTCATCAACCTAGCAAGACCCTGTTTTTAAATAAGAAATAAAATTGGTCTGATTCAATCCCCAGTACCACAAAAAAAAGAAAGAAAGAAAGAAAAGAAAAAAGAAACAGGCCTCACTAGGTTGATGAGAATCTTACTATGTTGCTGAGACTGTCCTTGAACTTGTCATCCTCCTGTCTCAGTCTCCCAAGTAGTGAAATTACGGACATGTGCGACCATGCCTGGCTGACATATGGTATAATTTTTGAAGTAAAATTTTACTAGAAATTTTGCTTAATTCAAAGCAAACCAAGAATACCACGGTAGGTACAGTTTTTAAGAATTTATTGTACAGTAAAACATGCTTGTGTCTACGTCAACAAGCAAGTTTTTACAAAACTCAGAATTCTCTTTTCTGCCCAGTAGATGGCAGTAGAGTAAAAGAAAAATATTTAAAGCCGCCATCAATTCCTATAGGGATTGGTAAAATTTCCCACAAAGCTACAATTGGGTGAAGTGAGAGTAAAATCTGTATAAAAAGAAATTACAGTGGAGTCACGAAATTGCACTCTAACATGTCACATGCTTGTTTTGGCAAAATGTGTTTAGAGCCAAGTTATCTGTCTCTGTCTTTCTCTGCAGGTTTGTATTTACAGAGCAGCCATAGACAATATTAGGGAACTACTAACTCTAACGTCAATACATAAGTTACTTTATGGTTGGAAAAAAGTTAATTTGACATTATTCTTAAAAATAACTTCCGGGTTTGTCAATTTTTTCCATTTCTTTCTTGTGTTGGGAATTGAACCTAGGGTCTTGCAAATGCTAAGTACATGCTATTATTTGATTCACACAAGATGTTAGACCTCAGAAGACATGTAATGTGAAAATTGGAAACCCTGAGGTGGTCAGCTCTTCAGTGCTTTTTGAATGGTTTAGCAAGATTGTGTGTGTGTGTGTGTGTGTGTGTGTGTGTGTGTGTTACTGGGGATTGAATTCAGAGGTATTCTACCTTTGAGCTATACCCACAGCCCTTTTTATTATTTATTTTGTTTTGAAACAGAGTCTCTCCAGGTTGCTGATAGTCTCACTAAATTGCTGAGGCTGTCCTTGAACCTGCAATCCTTCTGTCTCAGCCTCCCAAGTACTGGTATTACAGACATGTGCCACCATGCCTGGATTAGAAAGAATTTTCTTTTCTTGTTTTTGTGGTACTGGGGATTGAACCCAAGGGCATTCTACCTCTGAGCTACACCGCTGGTCCTATTTTATTGTTTATTTTGAAACAGGGACTTGCTAGGTTGCTGAGAATCTCACTACTTGCTGAGGTTCTCCTTGAACCTGTGATCCTCTTGTCTCAGCCTCCCAAGTAATGGAATTACAAGCTTGTGCCACCAATGCCTGGTTAGCAAGAAATTTAAGAGTGATGTCGTCATCCGAGTGTGGTGGCCTATGAGGATCAGGAGGATCACAGATTTGAGGACAACCTCATCAAGTAGTGAGACTCTCAGTAACCTAGTGAGACCTTTCAAAACAAAAAACAAAGGATGTGGAGAAGTGGGAACCCTAATACATTGTTGGTGGGATTGCAAATTAGTGCAACCACTTTGGAAAACAGTATGGAGGATCCTCAGACGAATGGGAATGAACTACCATATGATCCAGCAATACCACTTCTGGGTATCTACCCAAAAGAATGGAAACCAAACTATCAGACTGACGCATGTGTATCTATGTTTATAGCTGCACAATTCACAACTGCCAAACTATGGAACCAGCCAAGATGTCCATCGACAGATGAATGGATTACAAAACTATGGGATATGTACACCGTGGAATTTTACTCAGCCATAAGGAAGAACAAAATCATGTTATTTGCAGGGAAATGGATACAACTGGAAAACATTATGTTAAGTGAGATTAGTCAGTCACAAAGAGTAAAAAAGCATATGTTCTCCCTAATATGTGGATGCTAGGGAGAAGATGGGGCATAAGAGGGTCTCCAGATGAAAAAGGAGAAACCCTAGATAAGCAAAGAAGTTGACTTAACTGAAGGTAATGGACAGGGTCGGGGGACACCCTAATGTACATGATGTACATTCACAAATATATCAAAGCCAATCACTAAACTGAACTTGAGAAGGAGGGAGGGAGAGGAGGTGGGGTGGGAATTGGGGAAGGGGTTAAGTGAGAAATGTGTGCATGTATGCCTTTACCTATACTAGCTTGTACCTAACAAAGATGTGTGATTACAATGCACCAATTAAAAAACAAATAAAAAAAGAAAGCGAAAGATGAAAAAAAAAAAAAAGAAATGTGTGCATGTATGCCTTTATCAGCTTGTACCTAACAAAGATGTATGATTACAATGCACCAATTAATTAAAAAAAAACCGGGCTGGGGGTTTATCTTAGAAGTAGAATGCCCCTGGGCTCAACCCCCAGCAACACACACACACGCACACACACACACACATACACACTCACACACAAATACACATATGTGTACATCACTATAGTAGTAGACTGGACACATGACCTACATCTACTAAGACAAAACTGTACCTCACAGTATGTTGGAACCCTAAAGCATAGCTGCAAAGACTGTGTGTTTGTATGGAATTTTATTTTAGAAGAAGAAACATGACCTTTAAAGTCAAACAAATCATAGACAGAAAGATTGGCTTAGAAATTTGAATGGATTTTGAGAAAAGGCTACTTTATCCTTTGGGAGTCTTGTTTTCGTAAACATTTCATTTTTTTTTCGGGATGTGAATCACACATTGGAACCACCTGATTTAGCTGTGGTATAACTAAGTCTGGAAGGTTTGGGGGAGGCTGTTTTTAAAATTCCCCACCACCAATCATGATTATGGTTACATGAGATTCGTGTCTTTAAAAAAGAGATCCATGTCCCAAAGCTCTAGAATTCTTTCAACCATGTACTTTGTAAGCTCATCTTTGTTCTGTTTGAGCCATAATGTTATGTCTGCTTTTGCCACAATCATATGGATAGGGAACTGGCAGGCCAGGCCCTCTCCCATCATGCAGTGGGATAGAATCTGCTTTTTACAGTCAGTTGAAAGATCAAACAAATCCCTTGTCCTTGCTTTACAAAGAACTCAGAGACAAATATTCTAGTACATTTTTCTGTTTAAAAGTGGAGTATAGCCGGGCGTGGTGGCGCACGCTTGTAATCCCAGCATTCGGGAGGCTGAGACCGGAGGATCCGGGTTCGCGGCCAGCCTCAGCTACCTAGTGAGGCACTCCGCAACTTAGTGAGACTCGATTTCAAAATAAAAGAATAAAAAATAGGGCTGGGGGTGTAGCTTGGAGGTAGAATGCCCCTGAGTTCAATCCCCAGTACTGCAAAAAAAAGAAAAAAAAAAAAAGTGGAGTATACATGTGTGTCTTATATGGAAAATATAGTAATTAAAATTTTGGAAAGGATATGGCAAGCCTTTGAATACGCTTAGGGTTAAAAATGTCATATTGGGCTTGGGGTAACTCAGTGGTAGAGAGCTTGCCCAGCATATGTCAGGCCTTGGGTTTGCTTCCCAGCAACACACACACACACATACACACACACACACACGCGTGCACACACACATGCACATGCACATACACACACACAGTAGTACAATTATATTCTTGCAAAACATAAAACATGTAGATTTTTAATATGCTTAATGGCATACTTAGAAGTTATAATTATGGAGTATTACATTTAGGGCAGGCAGATATACTTGAATTTGCATAATAAATATTCATTCTTTTAGAAAGAAGTTGTCACAAAATATTTTCTTCCTATTGATCAGAAAGTGTATATTTATTATTCTTTTCTCTTTGTATACTATTCTCTCTCTTTTTATCTTTTTTCTTGTGGTACTGGGGATTGAACCCAGGGGCATTCTACCTCTGAGCTTCACCCATAGCCCTTTATTTTCTGTGTGTATATATGTGTGTGGAGTACTAGGGATTGAACCCAGGGGCATTCTGCCTCTGAGCTATACCATCAGCCTTATTTTATTTTTATTTGGAAACAGGGTCTTGCTAAGTCAATTAGAGTTTCACCGAGTTGCTGAGGCTGGCCGCAAACCTGCAATCCTTCTGTCTCAGCCTCCCAACTACTGGGATTACAGGTGTGTGAAATGATGCCTGACTCCCAGCCCTTTTTTATTTTTATTTCGAAATAGGGTCACTAGTTTTAAGAGTCTCACTACATTGCTGAGGTTGTCCTCGAACCTGTAATCTTCTTGTCTCAGCTTCCTAAGCATTGGGATTACAAGCATGTACCACCACACCCAGTTCTTTGTATACTATTTTTATTATGTGATAATGTATTTTTGACCTAGGTTACATAAATCAGTGCTTCTTTATTATATCAATATATAATTATATTTGGCTTCATTTTTTGTGTGTGTGTGGTACTGGGGATTGAACTCAGGTGCATTCTATTTCTGAGCTACACCCCTACCCCTATTTTTTGTTTTATTTTGAAACAGTGTCTCACTAAGTTGCCAAGGGCCTGGCTCAGTTGCTGAGGCTGGCTGCGAGCTTGTGATACCCCTGTCTCAATCTCCCAAGTACTGGGATTATGGGTAAGCACACTGTGCCTGGCTTCATATGGGTTTATGAAGCAGTTATGATCTCTTTAACGCAGGTCATCTTTCCTTCATTCTTTTTTTTTGATGGTACTGGGAATTGAACCCAAGGGAAATCTACCACTGAGCTACAAGTCTTTGGTTACAATATTTTTGTCAACCAATCGATATATAATCTTGTTTCATGTGTTTCTGTTTAGTGACTTTTTATTTAATGTATAGTACATTCATTAACATGTAATTCATGGCCAAAGCTCATCTGGCACATGTCTTCTCCATAGTATCTCAGCTTTTTTGTACTTAAGAACACTGGACAACACTTCACGACTCTGCCTTGGACCATTTAAAATAGCAAAATCACTACTAAAAAGCACAAAGATGTGAAAAGTAATGGCACTATATTGACTGGAAAAGGACACTTGTTGATGGCATGAGGGCGGAGCAAAACAGGAGAGGTGGTCTTTGAGTGACGCAAACATTTTAATTGCTCTGCACATTAGCTTGTCTGCAAAGGGCCAGAAATACTGGTTTTAGGGATAACAAATTTTAGCAAATTCTCAAATATGGAATCTTTTGCCAAGTTCTGGGAACTCAAAGGCAAACATCATTTAATGCTTATGCTCAATGAGCTCAAAATCAATCTTAGTGGAAGGATATGAACATAATTAAATATGATACAGTGCAATGACCATTCAGCTGAGCTTGGAAAAAGCTTGTAACTCCCGTAGGACCATCACGGAATAGCAAGAAGACTCATGGACTCTGAAGCCGGGCCTTGGCACCACTTCTGGCTCTGCCCTTAAACAGCTGTGTATGTCCAGCCCTTTAAAGTTTGAGTCTCAGTGTCAATGTGCTTAATGGAGAAATGAGGATGGTCACACCTACCTTCCCAAACTATAGTGACAAAACATCTAATACTGTGCTTAGAAATACTGTGCACTCAATTAGGTTCTCGGTGGGGGGAAGCACGGCAGCTTTGGGAGCCTTACAGAGGACTGACATTTGAGCTATGTCTTTTTGTGTGTGTTGGTACTGGGGATTGAACCCAAGTACCTCCGAGCTACATCCCCAGCCCTATTTTATTTTTATTTGGAAACAGGATCTCCATAGGTTGATGAGAGTCTCACTACTTGCTGAGGCTGTCCTCAAACCTGTGATCCTCCTGTCTCAGCCTCCCAAGTAGTGGGGTTATAGGTGTGTGCCACCACGCCCTGCTTTGGGCTGTGCCTTGAGGCCTGAGGAGGCACATCACTGTGAGGAGCATTGGCCTGTGAGCCCTTTGCAGTTTTGTCTTTTATATGCTCACATGCAGTCAGATGTGGTGTTACCAACGTAGCAGTTACTCATTACATGTTGCCAGGTTGGTTTGTTGAGTAAAAGGTGAAGGAGCTGGTTTTAGTCAGTTTTCTCACTGCTGTGACCAAACTACCTCACGAGAACAGGTTAGAGGAGGAAGTTTACTGGGGCTCATGGTTTTGAGAAGTCTCAGTCCATAGAACGGGTGCCAAGGCAGAAAGCACGGCTGGAGATGGTATGGTGCATGGCAGAGGGACCTGGCTCTCACATCATGGTGGCCGAAAGCAGAGAGAGGAAGAGGAGGATTCCTAGGGACATATACAGTCTTCAAGACTACACTCCAATGGCCCGTCTCCTCCAGCTGTGCCCCACCTCTGAACTTGTGTTGGGGCAGGCTTTCAACACAGGAGCTTTGGGGGGACTTGTAAAATCCCAAAGTAGAACAGATCCCCTTTTTATCTCTTTATTATCCACTCCTTGGCTAAGTCACCCATTTTCACAGCAACACATTCTTGGCACATTATGTATCAGTCTGAAGATTTAACCTGTTGAACAAGAGAAAGTATATACTTCAGCTAAGAGCTGTATTCTCCCAATCTGATTTTGAGTAGAAAGACAAGAATGAAAGATAAGAAAATGTGTGTGTGTGTGTGTGTGTGTGTGTGTGTGTGAGAGAGAGAGAGAGAGAGAGAGAGAGAGAGAGAGAGAGAGAGAGAGAGAGAGAGAGAATATTGCTTAAGGGAGAGAATTTATATGTAGAAACCTTAGCATTGTCAAAATAAGTGAAGTAGCAATTCTTCCAGGAATATATGTAAATATATAAATATGATCTAGAGGAACCAGGCAGCTCTATAACCAAAAGATAAAAGCTAATATCACAGCAAGGGGCTTCTGGTTATGACTTACTAAGCAATTGATAGCACTACTTCTATGCCATTGCCAAAAGCGCATCACAGAGTCTAGTGGAAACATCAGAAGACCCAAAATGGAAACTGAGAATGAAATTAATGAAATATCAGGCACTGACTTGCCAAATTACCATGCACAATGGCAAGATCCTGAGGAGTAAAGAAGAGTTGAGGAAATGTTTTGGGCTTAAGAAGATACAACGGCGGAACCTCACATGTGATTCTGGACCAGATAACATATTTGAAAAACCGCTATCAACAATTTTCTGGGACAACTGACAAAACTTAAAAATGGACTCTAGAGAGGATAAATAAGTATGATGTCAATGTTAAATTTCTTCATTTATGGCTCTAGAAGACACTTCTCTTGTTCTTTGGAAATATACACTGATGTATTAAGAGATAAAGAAGCATGATATAGGCAGTCTATTTGCAAATTATTTGAAGAATTATGTGTGTGTGAGAGTAAAGATATAAGGATGATGGGCATGGTGCCACATGCCTGGAATCTCAGTACTTGGGAGGCTGAGATAGAAGGATTGAAGGTTTGAGGTCAGCTTCAGAGACTTAGGCCCTCAGTAACTTAGTGAGATCTTGTTTCAAAACCAAAAATAAAAGAGTTGAGAGTGTAGCTCTGAAGTAGAACACCTCTGGGTTCAATCCCTAGTACTGTAAAAGAAAAGAAAAGAGAAGGAAAGAAAAGAAAAGAAATGAGAGAGAGAGAGAGACAGAGAGAGAGAGAGAGAGAGAAGTGGAGAGGAGAGGAGAGGAGAGGAGATAGATAGATAAGGGAATTATTGAAATTATTTGTATTGTCCTTGCAATTTTTCTGTAAGCTTTAACTTATTTCAAGATAAAAAGTAAGAAGAAATCCTCTAAGACTGAAGCAAAGAAAAAGAGTCTGGGCTAGGTGGCACACGCCTATAATTCCAGCACTTGAGAGGCTGACACGAAAGGATTGCAGGTTCAAGGCCAGCCATAGCAATTTAGTGAGGCCCTCAGCAAAATAAAAAATGAAAGATAAGCCTGAGAGAATAGCTCAGAGATATAACATACCTGGATTTTTTAATCCTCAGTACCACCACTACCATCACCCAAAAAAGAGAGAAAGAGAGGAGAGAAAAGGGGTACAAACATTGTACCTTTTCATAATTAAAAACATGAGAATATTTAGATAGATTAGAGATAGATTAGTTTGAGTAGTTAAACAAGTAGAACTGTCTGAAAACAAAGAAGCATGTTGCACAGGGATCACATGATGGCTATACTAGGCCGGGAGCAGCAGTGGATTTCAAACTGTATCATGGGATATCGTCAAGATTCTTGGTTTTGTTCCAGTGGTAGTTGGATTCCTGGGAGCTTATTACATTATTCAAAACAAGTAATTGGGAGAGGGAACCCATGAAGCAAATAAAAGGTCCACGCGTGGAACCTGGTGTGAATGTCATGAAACACACGATGTAGTTTGTCTATTTGTTTTTACTGGAGGGCAATAAAACAAACAAACAAAAAACCAAAGTGGAAAGAGAGGAAGTGAGAGAAAAACATAGATAGAGGAGAAAGAAGAAATTGGAAACTCAAGGAGTCGAGAAGAAAGATGCCACAGGGCTTTTGAAGGACAAGCAGAATTCCAGTGGGGAAGGCCAGAGTGCATTTCCAGGAGAAGGTAAGGCCGGATTGGAAGAGGCTGGGAATGCTGCGGCAGAAGAAGCCTAAGTGGTGTTTGGGAGCCTCGAGAGGGACACTCTGTCTCCACAGCAGAGTGTCAGCCAGAGGGCTGGATTCCAGGAAAGGGCGATGTGGTTAAACAAGCACCCAGGGCTGGCCCAACGCAAGGCTGACACTCAGCCAGCCGGGGTTTTCCAAAAGCTTGGAGTGTTGTGGTCACTTCTGGCTTCTTCAATGCTGCAACCTATTAATTAGGAGGAACTGCAAGATTAACCCATGGCCATAATCACCTATGATGAGGACTTTGTGCAGAGGCTTGCTGTGGGTAATTGAGGGGACTCCTCTGGGAGCTGCCATCTTGTTCCTGTCTCCTGGCGCACAGCGTGGGAATACTGTCTGCTGGGAGCCGTCAAGGGACACTGAGCGCTGCAAAGCGCACACGCACTTATTCAGGAAACTTGTTGCTCCTAATTGTTCCTGCAGCCTCTGGCTGCATAATGATGCCTGACCAGTGAATGACTGGCCTTGTTATCAGTAAAATGGCTAGAACATTAGAAATATTCAAGATGCTAGGCAGAATGGCACATGTCTATAATCCTAGTACTTGGGAGGCTGAGACAGGAGGATCGCTGGTTTGAGGCCAGCCTCAGCAGTCTAAAGAGATCCTCAGCCACTTAGTGAGACCCTGTTTCAAAAATAAAGAATAAAAAATAGGAATGGGGGTGTAGCTCGGAGGTTGAATGCCCCTGGGTTCAATCCCCCAGTACCACAATAAATAAATACATAAATAAATACATAAATAAAAAAAATAGGGCTGGAGGTGCAGCCCCTGGTTCAATCCCCAGTACAAGTTAAAAAAAAAAAAAGGAAAAAAGAAAAAGAAAGAGAATTATTTGAACCACCTGCAGCATGGCAAAGTTCATTCAGTCCTCTCTTTCTCTTTCTTTTCTTCCCTGTGATACCGGGGAATTGAACCCAGGGACATTCTACCTCTGAGCTATATCTCCAGCCCTATTTTAATTTTTATTTCGAAACAGAGTCTTTCTAGATTGATGAGACTCTCACTATTTGCTGAGGCTGTCCTCGAACCTGCGATCCTCCTGGCCCAACCTCCCAGGTACTAGGACTACAGGTGTTTACTACCATGTCTGGCATCTTGAATATTTTTAAATGGGAATATATTCACCTGGTGATTTAGTCCCTTCTGGGGAAGGGGGAAAATAAGGCCTTCTGTGGTCTGCCTTCTGCCTGCCTTATGAGACTTTCCTGTAACCACCTGATCCTAGTGGTACTCTTGTCATATTGAGCTAATCTCAGCTCCCTGAACAAATGATGCTCTCCTTCCACTACCTTCTCTGCCCAGTGTCCTGATTTCCCTGTCTCCTTGGGGAATGATTTATTTGCATGTCTGTCTTCCTCTATTCCCCTCCCTGGAGAGCAGAGAATTAAAACCCATGCTCAGTAAATGTTAGTTAAGTGAATCATAAGCACTTAGGCACAGGCCCAATATGTGCTCTGCATATTTGACCTGTAGTCCTCACAGAGGAGGAGAACCCTCTATCAACCTTAGGTCATGAAGTACCTTAGGTCATGAAGTGTTATCCCTGTGGTTTCTACTAAGAGTTCTTGGGCATGGTGATACACACTTGTAATTACAGTACTTGGGAGGCTGAGATGGGAGAATCCCTGGTTTGAGGCCATCCTTGACAACTTAGTAAGATCCTGTTTCAAATTAAAAAACAGCAAACAAAAAGGGCTGGGGGTGTAGCTCGGAGGTAGAATGTCCCTGGTTTCAATCCCCAGTACTAAAAAAAAATAGAGAGAGAGAGAGAGAGAGAGAGAGAGAGAGAGAGAGAGAGAGAGAAAGAAAGAAAGAAAAAGAAGAAGAAGAAGAAGAAGAAGAAGAAGAAGAAGAAGAAGAAGAAGAAGAAGAAGAAGAACCAGCATTTTATGACTTTGGCTCTTATTATTAGGTCACTGATCCATTTTTAGTTAAGTTTTGTACATGGCATATGGTAAGAGTCCAGTTTTTCTTATTTGTGTATGTATGATGTGTGTATGTATGTATGTATTGTAGTGTTAAGTCTCCTTTTTTCCTTGAAATTTTCTGCCCAATTGTTCTATTCTTTACTGAAAGTGGGTTATTGAAATATCAACTATTATCAATAATTTATCTGTTTCTTCCTTCAATTCTATGAGTTTTGCTTCATATATTTTGGGGCTCATATTAAATACATCCATATTTATAATTTTGTCTCTGATGAATTAACTCTTATTATCACAAAATCCTTTTTCTTAAAGTACTTTGTCTGATATTAATATAGGGCTTCAATTCTCTTTCGGTTACTCTCATGTGGTCTTTTTTGAGCTGACTTGGTCCATTTGTGCTATGATAACAATATATAAAACTTGGTAGTTTATACAGAAAAGAAATTTATTTTCTCACAATTTTGGAGGCTATTAAGTCCAAGATCAAGGCACCAGCAGGTTAAATTGTCTGATGAAGGCCTGTTCTTTCCACATCAAAGATGGTGTCTTATTGCTGCATTCTTGGTGGTGGTGGTGGTGGGTGGGGGGATTCTGTATCTTCATATGGTAGACAGACAAGTGATCCAAAATGCTATGTATATCTTTTTATTTTATTTTACAGTACTGGGGGTTGAACCTAGGGGCATTTTACCTCTGAGCTACACTCCCAGCCCTATTTTTATTCTTTATTTTGAAACAGGGTCTCACCCAGTTGCAGAGGACCTCACTAAGTAGCTGAGGCTGGCTGTGAACCTGTGATCCTCTTGTCTCTGCCTCCCAAGTACTGGGATTACATGTGCACCACACCTTTGTATCTTATGTGTATCTTTTTAAAAGGCCCTAATCCCATTCATGAAGGAGGAGCCCTCATGGTCTAATCACCTCTCCAAGGCCTCGCCTCTTCATATATTCATACATTGGTAACATTAGTATTTCGAAGGGAACATATTCAAACCATAGCATCATCTTTCTACTTTTAATTCATATCTTTGAATCTAAAGTATGATATATAGACTTTGATCTGTTTATTTATTTATATATTTTTTGGAGTACTGGGGATTGAACTCAGGGGCATTCTACCTCCAAGCTACACTCCCAGCCC
Organism: Graphiurus murinus; assembly: GCA_004027655.1. Taxonomy (NCBI): domain Eukaryota; kingdom Metazoa; phylum Chordata; class Mammalia; order Rodentia; family Gliridae; genus Graphiurus; species Graphiurus murinus. The sequence goes on from PVLC010006821.1 coordinate 35,574, forward strand.
TATTTTTTTATTCTTTATTTTGAAACCGGGTCTCACTAAGTTGTGGAGTGCCTCACCAGGTAGCTGAGGCTGGCCGCAAACCCAGATCCTCTGGTCTCAGCCTCCCAAATGCTGGGATTACAAGCATGCACCACTACGCCCGGCTGATCTGCTTTTTAAAAAAATATAGTTTGTCAATATCTGTCTTTTGTTTGAAGTGTTTAACCCATTTACATTTAATATAATTAATGATAAGATAGCATTTATGCCTGTCATCTATTACTTTCTGTGTATCTTATAACCTTTTTGTTTCTCTATTTCTTTGCCATTATTGCATTCTTTTGTTAGATACTTTTTAGTATGCAATTTTAATTCTCTTGCTGTTGTTTCCTTTGCTATATCTGAAAGGTACTTTCTGAGCAGTTGCTCTGGGGAGTACATAAAGCATAACTTATTGTCTTTGTATAGAACAATCTAATCTGGATTTTTTTTTTTTTGTGGTACTGGGGATGGAATCTGGGGGCATTCTACCTCTGAGCTACAGCCCCAGCCCTATTTTTTTTTATTCCTTATTTTGAAACAGGGTCTCACTAAGTTGCAGAGGGCCTCACTAAGCAGCTGAGGCTGACCGCAAACCCAGATCCTCCAGTCTCAGTCTCCCAAATGCTGGGATTACAAGTGTGCGCCACTACATCGGCCTAGTTTGGATTAATAATCCATTTAATTTCCATAGTATATAAAGCTTTGCTGGTGGACTGGTATTTAATGTAATTTTCTTCTTGCTTGGTACTGGAGATTGAATACAGGGGCAGAACAGAATTATTTTTAAGGAGTTAAACATTTTTATGTTAGCCTTTCACTGTGATTTTTTCCTAAGGGTGCTGTAAATCTTTAATGTATACCTTGAAAAAACTTGCATTGCCCTTCTATTTTTTGGTCATTAGAGAAAGGAGTCTAGCTGAGAGTTTGAGGTTAAATTTATCTTTAAAAGTATTTTAATTTATATTTTATACTTTTATTGGTGTAATGTAATTATACATCATAGTGAGATTCAAAATGACACAAATGGAATCTCAGGGTAGTTTTACATGCACACAGCACTTGGTATATTTTCCTATACATATCTACCCCCTTCCTGCCTACCCACACACGTTAGTGAGATTGGTAGTGAAACCTTGTACAGATGTAACCTTATTTGAACTGTTCTACTATGTGTGTGTGTGTGTGTGGTACTGGGGATTGAACCCAAGAGCATTCTACTTCCAAGCTACACTTCCAGCCCTATTTTATTTTTCCAAAAGGGAAAGTTGCTTACTAAATTGTTGAGGCTGGCTTTGAACCTGCAATCCTCCTGTTTCAGCCTCGTAAGTACTGGGATTACAGGTGTGTACCTCCATACTTGGCTCCCCTTCCACTACTCCACTGTTCTTTCTCCTCATTTAACTGAAGTTCCTTTTGCTTCTTATTTTTGTTCTAGCTTCCACATATGAGAGAAAACATATGACCTTTGACTTTCTGAGACTGGCTGATTTCACTTAGCATAATATTCTCAAGTTCCATACATTTTCCTACAAAATGACATAATTTTGTTCTTTATGACTGAGTAAAATTCCATTGTGTATCTATACCATATTTTTGTTATCCATTTGTCTATCGATAGACACCTAGATTGGTTTCATAATTTTGCTAATGTGAATTATGCTGCTATAAACATGGATATGCATGCATTACTATAGTATTCTATAGTAATGCATGCATTACCATAGTATCTTTTGGAAAGATATCAAGGAATGGTATAGTTGGGTCATATGGTGGTTCCGTTCCTAGTATTTTGAGGAACCTCCATACTGATCTCCATAGTGGCTGCACTAATTTACAACTCCATCAACAGTGTATTAGAGTTCCTATTCCCTGACACCCTCACCAATGTTTATTATTATTTATATTCTTGATGATTGCCATTTTAATTGGAATGGGTAGAATTTCAGAGTAGTTTTTATTTGCATTTTCCTGATTGCTAGTGATGTTGAACATTTTTTTTTCATATATTTCTTGCCATTAGTATTTCTTCTTTTGAGAAGTATCTATTCTCTTCAATAGCTCATTTTAAAAATTGGGTTATTACAGAACACATATAACCCCTCGCTTTCTATGACTGGCTAATCTCACTTAGCAATGTTCTCCAGGTCCTTCCATTTTCTTGCAAATGACATAATTTTGTTCTTCTTTATTGCTGAGTAGAATTCCATTGTATAGATATCACATAATTTTATAATCCATTCATCTTGTGAAAATACCAATGCCAATCTCAGTATTTTGTATAGGGAAAGGCAGAGATGGAGAGGGAGAGGGAGCAGGGGAAGGGGTACCAAGTACTGTGTGCATGTATGCCACTGTCAACACAATTTAGATGATTTACATTATGATGTGAGACTATAATGCACCAATAAAAGCATAAAAAGGGTTTTTTTTTAACTGCAGTTGCATAGCCAGTAGAGGGAGCAGTGTGTCTATTTTTTGATTTCTGCTTTCTGCAACCGAAAAAACTACGTGGATAGAGATACTACTGAAATAATCTAGATAACTGAGACTATTTCATCGAGGGGAAAAAGAGCCTGGGACTATGCTTTGGTTTTTTGGCAATCAAGATGTTCTGTGAAGGCATCAGTGGAGTTCTAGAACTGCTTTATTACTTCTGGGACATGTGGATGAGGGTACTGCTTAAGGATTATTTTTCCGTTTTGTTTCCATTAGCAAAAAAAAAAAAAAAAATGTTATTTGAGCATTTTTTTTTTTTAACCAAGCACACACAAAGCTGGCCCCAACAAACTCATCAACTAGATTAGATTCTCAGGGTCCCAGATCGCTTGCAAAATGGGTTGAGCATTTTTGCTGATCCTTGAGGTCTTTGATGTGGCTTCGGAGTGGAAGCCAGGCTGCCTTCTTTCTCCCTGACTCAGCGGGGCCCGTTGCGCCAGTCTCCAGCATACTTGCCGCACTGCCTTGGTGGCTGACTTAACAGAGACAGAACCCCTTCTGCTCCATCAGTCCAGACTGGCTCCCACACTGTTCTTCTTCTTTGGCAACAGTTCCCCCACCCCCACTCCACCATCCCCTCTGCAACTGTGGACATCTGCAATGTTCTGCATTCTTTCTCCACTGAACACTCCCTGCCTTTCCAGTTACTGGGTCATAGGAGAACGTAGGGTACTTCCACATATCTCTTGGTGTGGAAATAAATGTCTCAGTAATATCACCAGCCCATCTTTGCTCGCATGTCTTTCGGATCTGATTCCTCTGACAGTCTCTATTGCTCTTGTGATATTTCTTGAACAGGTGTTTAAATTGTTCCATTTCATGTAGCATTTTAAAAATACTTTCATTGGTGCTTTGTAATTTACATCATAGTAAGATTCAAAGTGGTACCTAAGTACATGCACACAGCACTGATGTATTTCCTTCAGAATCCCACCCTACTCCCCACTTCTCATATCATTCTAGAAATACACAAACACTCAAAACTTTGTTGGTCCATCTTCACAAACTGGATCATTTGTATCAATTTCTTGGTATCCTGTTTTCTCATTTAGTAATACTTTGTCAATTCTGATGCCTCCAATCCATTATTTTTTTTCTCTTGCTTTCATACATTTTTTAAAACTTTTTATGCTTTTATTGGCCCATTGTAATTATAGGTCATAATGAGATTCAAGGTGAAGCATAAATATGCACTTACGTCACTTGAGTGTTTCCCTTTGGATCTCACTCTGCTCCCTTATCCTCCTCCCATACGTGTTAGTGAGATTGTAGTGATACCTTCATGTGTGGACATGGCCCTGTTTGAGCCGTTTCCTTCCTCAAGCCTCCTGTTCCCCTCTTCACCTCTGTCTCCCATCCCCTTCCACTATTCTGCTGGTCTCTCTCTTCATTTGCCTGAAATCCCTTTCATTTCCTATGTTCATTCTAGGCAGGTAGCATTTTTCTTTTTGTGCTTTGACTCTCCAATTACAAGTGCATTGATACCTGCAGCTAAAAAAACCCTCTTGGACCTAGGACTATGGTCTTCCATGCAAGAGTTCAGGCCTTTCTCATCTCCTTAAAGAGTTTTAGGGAAGAAAGTTACAGAAATTGAGCCAGGCGTGGTGGTGCATGCTTGTAATCCCAGTACTTGGGAGGCTGAAACAGGAGGATCTGGGTTCTCAGACAGCCTCAGCTATTTAGTGAGGCCCTCCACAACTTAGTGAGACTCTGTTTCAAATAAAGAATAAAAAATAGGGCCAGGGGTGTAGCTCGGAGGTAGAATGCCCCTGGGTTCAACCTCTAGTACCACAAAAAAAACAAAACAAAACAAAAAAACCCCAGCAACAACAACAAAAAAACAAAGCTACAGAAATTGAGTACCAAGCAGCAATCCCCTCCCCCCTATCCTTTTGCAGAAAGAAAAAAAAGGGATTTGTGTTATTTGGGATCCTACTTATTTCCTCTTCTCCTCTGACAGGTTGTAGTACATGTCCAATTACAATAATATGTTGATCTAGGCACAATGTGCACACCTGTAATCTCCGTGCTTTGGAGGCTGAGACAAAAGGATCCCAGGTTTGAGGCCAGTGTCCAGTAATTTACTGAGACCTTGTTTCAAAATAATAAAAGGCTGGGGACATAGCTCAGTGGTAGACTGTCCCTGGGTTCAATCTCCAGTACCATAAAAATAATAATATTAAAATAAATGAATAAATAAATAATACATATTTAATAAAATCCTAGCTGGGTGTGGTAGCTCATGCTTGTAATCCCAGTTCTTGGAGGGCTTAGACAGTAGAATCTCTGTTTTGAGGCCAGTCTCAGCAATTTAGCAAGACTCTCAGCAACTTAGTGAGACACTGTTTCAAAATAAAAAATCAAAAGGGCTAGGCTATAGCTCAGAGGTAGAAAGGCTCCAGGTTCAATCTTCAGTATTTAAAAAAAAAAAAAATTCTGGTTGCAGTGGTGCACACCTATAATCCCAGTGCTTGGGAGTCTGAGACAGGAAGATTGCAGGTTTGAAATGAGCCTCAGCAATTTAGGGAGATCTTGATTCAAAATGGAAAATAAATTAGAGCTGAAGTGTAGCTGAGTGCCTGGGTTCAAACCCCAGTGCTAAAACACACACACACACACACACACACACACACACACACACACACGTACGTTAACATTTTTAGAGTCCATCTGGATTGAAAAGTACATAAGCTCTGCTTTGCTCCTGCTCTCTTTGGCTCTTTTTTGCTGTCATCCCCTCTTTTTTGGAGGGGTGGGGGCACAGCCTCTGACAGGCCAGTCTGTCCTATGTTCATTGTAGTCTAGAACACTTGGTGGAAAGAATTCCAGTGACTGCTCCTTTAGTAACTGATCACTAGTTACTGTCATGTGACAAGCTTTGTGATGGAGACTCACTGTTGGTCATTCTTCCCCTTTCTTTTCTTTAAGCCGGCTGTCACTGTTGTTCCGGCTAGCCACAAACTCCTGGGCTCAAATGATCCTGCTGCTGGGATTACAGGTGCACCATGACATCTTGACCACTAGTCATTCTTAAGAGCACAGCTCCAGTGATAAAATCACTGTGAATGTCTTTGGCTATTACATTCAGAAAAAAAGATTAAATATAGGATTTTGGGAAGGATAGTTTTACCCATTTAAAAGGTGATTATTTTGTACTTCCATCTGCTTTAGTGTTATTTTACACTCTGTTCAGATCTCAAGAGGGAAGATGATTCTATATAGCGGTGCCTCCAAGGCCAGGGTGATGGGGAAATGTTGAGTTTGGGAAGAAGAGTACATTTGGTGAGAACGATGGAGATGCCCAAGGGTAAGGCTATGTGGTTAGAGATGAAAGAACCACAACAGAGCTTGGTGTGAGGGACTAGCTATTGTGAGGATGTTCTTCTTTATGGCTGAATAATACTCCACTGTGTATATATACTGTATTTTCCCAGTGTGGGAGTGAGAACAGAAGTCTAAGGAGTTAGGGAGAGAGAGGATAAAGAAGGTGGTTGCTGTATTTAAAGAGCCATTACAGCTGGGCACTACCACCTATAATCCTAGTACTTGGGGGGCGGAGACAGGAGAATTGCAGGTTCGAGGCTGGTCTCAGCAAGTTAGCAAGATCCTGTTTCAAAATAAAAAATAAAACAGGGCTGGGGGTATAGCTCAGAGGTAGAATGCCCTTGGGTTCAATCCCCAGTACACAAAACAAAACTAAACAAAACACCCAAAAAACAAAAGAATCATTACTGTTGACTGGAAAGTTTCAGAGTTTGTTGAGAGAAATTTAATTAATTGTTGTACTCTCAAAAATAGAAATCTTAATATCTACTGCCTTGGTAATTATTTTATCTGATATTTGCATAGCTGCCTTAGCTTTTGTTTTGTTGGTCTATGTTCAGTACCTATTTCTCTATGTTTTTTGTTATATGTCCTTTAGTTTTTAGGTATGTCACTTGAAAATAGCATGACCTGGTGACAGTGGTGGCTTCTGCCACGTATTCTTTCCTCTCCCCCCTCCTCTCCTCCTCCTCCCTTCTTCCTTCCTCTTTAAATCCAGTTTTGTTTTTATTGTTTTAGTATCTTTAGATTTATTATGAGTTTTCTCTGTCCCTCTTTTTGGCTTATAAACAACACAAATTAATTTTTTTTCACAGTTCTGGACTCTCTCTTCGTATCCCTGCCTTTCCTTAAAAAAAAAAAAGAAAAAAGAAAAAATGAACTCCTTTTTAGACCTATTTTGGATTTCATTTTTTTTTTCTAATTCTGTTTGGTTTGGAAGTTATGTTCTATCTTTCAAATATATATTTATTGAGAAATCATATTTGTACATCTTTATTGGATACATTACGACAGTTCAATACATGTATACAGTTTATAATTAATGAGAGTAACAAGCATTTTCATCTCTTCAATCATTAATCTCTTTTATGTGTTGGAAATACTGTAATCTTTTCTAGTCATTTTGAAATATATTGTAGATTGTTTTTGACAAAAATGCTCCAATATGCCAAAGAAAAGCCAGAAGTCATTCCTTCATGCTATGCCTTGTGTCTCTTATTGAACTTCTTTCCGCCCTCTGCCCCTGCCCTGCCCAGTCTCTAGTGGCCTCTATTCCATTCTTTTACAAGATTAACTTACTAGTTTCTTCAAATGAGTGAGAACATGTGGTACTTGTCTTTCTGGGTCTGGCTTATTTCACTTAACATAATGATCTCCAGTCCTATCAACTTTGCTGCAAAGGACAGGATTTCACTCTTTTTTTTTTTTAATGGCTGAATTGTATTTCATTGTGCAAATATACTATTTTCCCCGTCCATTCACTGAAGGGCATCTGGGTTGATTCCATATTTTAGTTACTGTGAGGGGTATTGCCGGGAACATGGGAGAGCAGGTGCCTTTTTGGTGAAATGATTTCCTTCCCTTTGGATATCTCTCCAGGAGTGGAATTGCTGGATTATATGGTAGCTCTATTTTTAGGTTTTTGAAGAATCTCCATACCATGATGGCTATACTAATTTACATTCCCAGAAACAGTGTATGAGAGCTCCCTTTCTTTGCAGCCTCACCAGCATTATTTTTTTATTATGCTCTGTCTTTTAGTTACTACCAAAGCTAGTACTTTATTATGCTCTGTCTTTTAGTTACTACCAAAGCACACATGTGCTCAATGAAGCTGGCGTTCATCGATATCCTTAGAGTGCACTCATAAAATACAGTGATCTCGGAGGGTTGAAACTCTGTTCACATCTTTTCCACTTTGTGAATGACTGCAGTCCTGTTTTATTTCTGGACTGTTTTCCTCAAAAAAAAAAAAGGCTATTTTATTGTTTCAGACAGTGAATTTGTTTAGACTTACTCACCCATTTACTAGTTGAGTATTTTCCCTCATTGTTTTTCACATCTAATTCTTTCCATAGTCAATAGTCCTCTTGCCTTAGGCACAGTTCTCCTAATGTTTCAGTGTACCTGAAAATGCCCTTATTGTACCTTATTCTCTAAACTTTTTATGAACATGTTTTAATTGTACCTCTCATGGGGCTCAGTGTGGGTTTTCAACACTTGCACACAGCATGCTCTGGTGAAACCAGGGTACTTAGCATTCCTTCTTCTTATCATTCCTTCGTATGGGAAGCCTTAAGCATCTGTCTTCTAGATCATCATAACATATGTAGTAGGTTACTGAGAACTATATCCCACCATGCTGTGGAACACTTGAATTTATTCCTTCTATGTAACTGTTTTGGTACCTGTTCTCCTCCTACCTCCTACTCCTTCTTCTTCATACTAAGGATTGAACCCAGGGGCATTTTACTTCTGAGCTATACTCCCAGCCCTTTTTATTTTATCTTTTTTTTTTTTTTTTTGCGGTATTAGGGATTGAACCCAGGGGCATTTTACCTCTGAGCTATGCCCCCAGTCCTATTTTTTATTCTTTATATTTTGAAACAGGGTCTCATTAAGTTGCAGAGGGCCTAAGTAGCTGAGGCTGGCTTTGAGCCTGCAGTCCTCCTGTCTCAGCCTCCCAAGGACTGGGATTACAAGCACGGGCCACCATGCCTGGCTCATTTTTTATTTTGAAACAAGGTCTTGCTAAGTTGCTGAGGCTGGCCTTGAACCTGCCATCCTCTTGTCTCAGCCTTCCAAGTACTGGAATTACAGGTGTGCACCACTATTCTTGGCTCCACCTAAGACTATACTATGTTCTCTGACTGGCAGGTCAGGCTTCATCACCTCTCGTAATGCACCACTTCCCCCCTGGTGCCCACGGAAGCGGGAGCTCAAGGACTCAGGAATGCACAGGAAACTTTGAGAAAGTCAGGTTTGGCATTTGTCCACTCCTCTTTCTCCATGAGTTGTTGGCAAGTTAAGTGACTTACTCCCCTCCCCCAGTTCTGGGTGAACTTGGTGATTAAAATGGGCAAAAGATGGGGCACACCTATAATTCTAGTACTTGGGAGGCCAAAACAGGAGGATCACAGGTTAGAGGCCAGTGCATGGTAACTTGGCAAGAGCTTGTTTCAAAAAAAAAAAAAAAAAAATAGGGATGGGGGTGTAGCTTAGAGATAGAGCCCTCTGGGTTCAATCCCCAGTACCACATGCATACACACACACGTGCATGCACACAGGCAAAAGAGATGGGAGTCATGTCAAGGCCATGATCATCAGCCCCAGGAAAGCTTCTTCCAATGAAATGCTAGATCTACAGGGGACAGAGATTCCCGATATAGCTCAAAGTGGCTTGATCCCTCCTCTTTTGATTAGAAAACAATCAACTTTTGGAAAGATGCGCCTCTCCAAACCTGACATCCCATCATCCACACGGAAAATGGGGCTTGATAAGTAGAAGTTTAATTAGAAAATTTTATTTCTGTTACAGGAAAGTTTTCTAAACATGAAAGCTGCCTTTTCTTCGGTGGAGTTTCTCCGATAGGATTTTTTTCAAAGCTTATTTTGAAATAAATGTTTTTTTTTTTGTCTCCAGAATGTAAGCTCTATGAGGGCAAGAGCTTTTCCACCGTTAGAACTTTGGTTTGGAATACTACCTTACAGATGTAATTGCACGCCGTTTTCATTGTTAGAACTGTGTTTATGCCAGTGTAAAATGTACACATTATATATGGTAGAAATAATTTGTAAGCACAGTTTTATCACTGTCAGCAACACTTAATAGTTTCTGTAAATATTTCAGGATGTCAATTAAATATCACTTGATTACATTCTTTCTTTTCTTTTTTTTATGGTACTGTGGATTGAACTCAGGGGCATTCTACCTCCGAGCTACACCCCTAGCCCTTTTAATTTAATTATTTGGAAACAGGGTCTCACTAAGATACTGATAGCCTCACCAAGTTGCTGAGACTGGCTTCGAACCTGCAATCCTCCTGTCTCAGCCTCCCAAGTACTGGGATTACAGGTGTGTGCTACCGTGCCTAGCTTGACTACATTACTTTTGTTAGCTTGTGCCAATGATGTTTTGACCATCTCTAAAAATACATTTGTTGTGGTTTATTATTTGGGGATTTTTAAAAATGTATATTTTGGCAATAAATGAAAAGAAATACACTTCAAGAAGATTTAAGAAGATATATCTTTATGTCATCTTAATATAGGACTCAAAAAGAGACACATATGTATAAAGAATGGTAAGTAAATCAACGCTTTCTACAAATGTTGAAAAGGTGGCTTGATGGCTATGTACTACTTATACTTCTTAGATCATGGAACCATGGCAAATTTCCCCCTGATTTTTAGTTAGACTCTCATGTAACAGGCCAAATAATTATGAAATTATTATTATTATTATTATTATTATTATTATTATTATTATTATTGTGTGTGTGTATGTTACTGGAGATTGAACCCAGGGACATTCTATCTCTGAGCTATATCCCCAGTCCTATTTTTTATTCTTTGGTTTGAAAAAGGGTCTCACTTAGTTGTAGAGGGCCTCACTAAGTAGCTGAAACTGGCCAAATACCTGCCATCCTCTGTCTCAGCCTCCCAAGTACTGGGATTACAAGTGTGGGCCACCACACCCAGCTTTAAATTATTATTATTATTATTATTATTATTATTATTATTATTATTATTTTAGTACTGGGAATTGAACTCAAGGGCGTTGTACCTCTGAGCAACACCCTCAGCCTTTTTAATTTTTTTGTTTTGAAACAAAGTTTTGCTAAGTTGCTGAGTCTTGCTAAATTGCTGAGGCAGGCCTCAAACCTGTGATTCTCCGGTCTTAGCCTCCCAACTATTGGAATTACAGGCATGTGCCATCAGACCCTGCTATTTTTTTTTGTGTGTGTGTGTGTGTGTGTGTGGTACTGGGGATTGAACTCAGGGACATTCTACCTCCGAGGTATACCCCCAGCCCTATTTTTTAGTCTTTATTTTGAAACAGGGTCTCACTAAGTTGCAGAGGGCCTCATTAGGTAGCTGAGGCTGGCCGCGAACCTGGATCCTCTGGTCTCAGCCTCCCAAATGCTGGGATTACAAGCGTGCGCCACCACGCCCGGCTTTAGTTTTTATTTTGAAACAGGGTCTCACTGAGTTGTGGAGGGCCTCACTAAGTTGCATAGGCTGGCCTCGAACCAGGGATCCTCCTGTGTTAGCCTCCCAAGTACTGGGATTACAGGTGTGTGCCACCATGCCTGGCTATGGAAGACTGAGTTTTAAAATTCCCATCTTCTACTCCAACCATTGATTTGGACGTCGATGTTTTCTTTCTAGTCTTTTAGTAGTCAATCTTAAAATTTTAACATGGATACATAACATAATTTCAAATTAATTAACAGCTCCATCCACATAACTCCAGATGTATATTAATTTTCCCTTCACATTCCAAGTGGGAATTTTACTCTTCTTATAGTAAATTCTTATTTAGTTTGGAGAAAAACTGCTCATGATCGTTTCTTGTATCATACAATTCCCTTCTGATTAACTTTTCTTTTTCCTGAAACACATGAACCTTTTGGATTTAGTTTGAATCGTATGAAATTGTCATTGTTGTGGGTCAAAAATGGCCCAATATCAGGAACTTCCTATGGTTCAACTTAGTAATCATTTTAGGGTCTATAATCCAGATTTTGGGCGCCAATTTTCCTGTCTCCTACACTTTCTGAATTTCCTCAGAGTGTCTTGATTTCCCATTGGTTTTTTAAGTGATTTTGTGATGGCAGTGCCCTATTCTTGCTTTGGGAGTGTCCTAAATCCTTGTTTTTGGTACTGGGGATTGAAACTAGAGGCATTCTACCTCCAAGCTACTCCCTCAGCCAGAATTTTTTTTTTTTCCGTGGTACTGGAGGTTGAACTCAGGGGCATTCTACCTCTGAGCTATACCCCCAGTCCTATTTTTTATTCTTTTTTTTTTTTTTTTGGCGGTACTGGGGATTGAACTCAGGGGCATTCTACCTTCTACCCTATTTTTTATTCTTTATTTTGAAACCGGGTCTCACTAAGTTGCAGAGTGCCTCACTAGGTAGCTGAGGCTGGCCTCAAACCCGGATCCTCCGGTCTCAGCCTCCCAAATGCTAGGATTACAAGTATGCACCACCATGCCTGGCTCCTGATTTTTTTTTAAAATTTCTTATTTGGAAATAGGATCTCACTAGGTTGCTGAGGGCTGACTTTGAACCTCTGATTCTCCTGTCTCAGCCTCCCATGTACTGGGATTACAAGCATGGGCCACCATACCCGGCTTGAATCCTTGTTTTTGAAGTATTCCTAAAGAGTTTCACATTTTCCAGGATGCCAAGAGGGCCTTCAGAACAATCTATATCAACGACCTGGTGTGTGGTGCCTTAATTAACTGAAATTACATTTCTGTGGGTCAAAAGTAGTCAAATTTCATATGGTTCAATTTAATAATCATTTTAGTGTAGACTTGTGTGTAGCAAATGTTTTTAATCAGTCCATCTAAAAATAGTTTATTTCATCATTACTTCCATATAATGTAGCTTGATATGCACATCAAATATGATTATATTCCTCTATTGCTGTGTGTGTGTGTGTGTGTGTGTGTGTGTGTGTGTGCGCATTACTGGGGATTTACATATTTAAACTTCTTACTCCTTTTTACTTTTTTTTCCCCTCCATGTATCAGACAACAATAGCAAAATCCAGACACTCATCTCTGCAGGATTATTAGGTCTCAAAGATTTTATTTTCTTGGGTAAATAGATTTTATTTATTTATATTAAGTTTTTCCTTAATATGGAGGTTGCTAATTTTTAAAAGCTATGGAAAATTGTGACCAGTAAATCCTATTTGTACTAATGATATTCTATATATTAAGTTATTTAAAAATGAACAGACCACTCTGCTTCTTTGTTTATGGGATTTTTCTAGTAAACAGGTAACCAGAGTGACTTTCACAGGGTAACATAGCATCTCCTGCGTAAACACATGCATAAGTGTGTGTGTGTGTATACATACACATGCACGTATGCCACACACACACACACACACACACACACACACACACACACACACACACACACAGCAGAGCTGTACCATGTCATCAATGTAATTTTCATTTACCTCTTTGTTTTCTTTGGCAACAGTTGAATGTGCCCCGACGACACAGCTTCCATTACATATATTTAAAAGAGACTGGGCAGGAGGGAGTCATCACTTAGTCACAGTCGCAGTATGTAGTGAAGGAGACTCGCAGCTGCAGCAACACCAGATGATTACCTAATTTGTTTTTGACAGCTCTCATTTGCAGAGGAAAATATGAGCTACACATGGGCAAAGATCTTAGGTGTATCCAGATTTGTTTGTTCATTGTGAATATTCACACGTTTCTGTTTGGAAAATGGTGCAGAGTCTGAGGCAGGGAATCAAAACCTGTACCTCCCCTTCCCCAGTGGAGCAACAGCTCCGGATGTCTACTATCTGTTGGAGACTATGATTAATTACCCATGTTTTGTTAAAACCAGCCATGCGCTGTGTGCTGACAGTATAGACCTAGGAAACAATAACCCGGCTCTAGATGCCTATGACGCTTGTACTGAGCTATGGTTGAGGGGCTTCAGTACAGTCAGTATATTAAGACAATAGGTCTTGTAGGGGCTACTAAACTTCATGTAATGTTTTGTATGTTATGTTGCCATTGTATAAGCTAATGTTCCCACGTTATTTCTCTTGTATGAGCCAATGTTCCCATGTTCTTTTTCTTGTATAAGCTTCCTGGTGTCATGGTATAAAAAGGTCCTGTGAAATAAACTCAAGGCTACAGTATTGACTGTCAGCCCTCCCAGTAATGAACTTAGTATTGACTTTGTCTTTAATACTCACTTCCCCCTTCAGGATTGTTCTACGTTGCCAGCAGGTAATGGCAACTATCCATGGAAAATTGAAGCAAACATTCAGGTCAGTGCCTCTTACCAGCTGGAAGAGGGTTAGATTAGAGAGTACTATTTCGTTTATGGCCATGGGGTGGTGGAATGAGTTAAGAATATAGGCTTATTTTTAAGATAGAAGAGCTCATTTTTAATGAGTAGATGGAATGCAGAAGCCAACACACTTATCTCCGAGTGTCCAAAGCCTCCTTTCACAACAGTTCTGTGTTGGTAGTATGGTAGCTTTTCTATGTTTCTGTTACCTGACTTTGGGCCTCCAAGGGTCGCAAGTACCTCTTGGGGAACTGATTCCCTCTATATGACAGAAGTTGATGGGGCTTTGGATGTTCCCTAGGTCCCCTGAGATACATCTGCAATGGTCTGGGACTAAACACTTTATAGGGATTCTAATTGAGGTGGCATTGGGTTAAAATGAAACCCACTGATTAGGGTCCTTTGCCTGGACAGGACATTCAGATGATTCTGCAAGGGGATGGCAGAAGCATCACAAAGCAGAGAAAGTAAGACAAATGGGACAATTTGAGTTAGCTTAGAATAATCGTCTCTAGTCAAAGCTGTGCTTCTGGGTCTAATCAGGAGGACATCTGTCACCTTAGGATCAGGTGGTTGATATCTTACAAAAATTAGAATAGAGAATGGTAATAAAGGGTACATAATTATTCTATATTGTGTGTGTGTGTGTGTGTGTGTGACAGAGAGAGAGAGAGAGAGAGAGAGAGAGAGAGAGAGAGAGAGAGAGAGAGAGAGAGAGAGAGAAGGCACAGCTATGAACTGGCTGAAGTGCTATCATTTACCTGGTAGAAACTTGACTTACTGGAGCTGAAGAGATCTGCCTGTACTTCTTCATCCCAATTGCCTTGGTTTCTTCTGGTTATAGAATTATAATGAGAAAACCACATGAAAATGTTGGAAATAGTAATTAAAGGCAGAGCCAAATGTGGTCTAGTTAGCTCTACCTTGAAGAAAGCTTTAGGAGGAGTTTGAGAAGATTTGCTTCTTAAAGAAGAAGGTCATCACCAGGCATGGTGGTGCACATCTGTAATCATAGTACTTGGGAGCTGAGACAGAAGGATTGCAGCTTTGAGGCCAGCCTCAATAATTTATCAGACCCTTGGCAACTTAGTGTGATACTGTTTCAAAAAACAAACAACCTAAATAAAAGGGCTAGGAATGTAATTCAGAGGTAGAATGCTCCTGGGTTCAATCCTCAGTACCAAAAAAAAAAAAAAAAAAGAAGAGGTTATGAAAGGCAGGAATTGGACTTACAAAAAAGGTGTTAAACCAGGCACTCAGGAGCAAGCTTGTAATCCCAGTATTTGGGAGGCTCAAGCAGGAGGATCACAGATTGGAGGTCATCCTCAGCAATTTAGTGAGACCTTGTTTCAAAATAAAAGATAGAAAGGGCTGGGGGTATATCTCAGAGTTAGAATGTCCCTGGGTTCCATTCCCAGTACCAAAAGAGGAGGATGGGGTTAACGTGAGGCTGCAGGCTTCCGCAGCTCCTGTTGTTGCTCTTGTGGCCATTGGTCAAGTCCCATTGTTATATATTCACACCATCCTGTGTGTTCTACCCAAGAGGAAGGAGTTAGGCCTGGAAAGATGAAGGAATTCCCTCTCAGGTGTTCAGAGTACTTTGGGCCACAGTCATGGTCATCCAGGCTAAGATGGCGTTCCCTGCCATCTCCAGCACCCCAGGGCCTCAGGCTTTCTGGAGCACGTGGTAGAACTTGGTGTCAGAATTGTGCCTGAGACTTCCTACAAGTCAATGGTGATACCGAAGGTTGTGGGCCTCTTTATCCTCTCCTGGTCTTGTGTGTTCTTACTCTAATTTTTAAGGACAGCTTCCCAAGAAAGAAGGAGCAACGGTCCTGCCAGAAAGGGTTGTGGCTACTTGCAGCCAATTCATTGTGTGAGCCAGCCCGCAGGCCAAGGCCAAAGGACACTAAGACATCTGTCTTTGCTGGTCCTAGTGGCACACGCCTGTAATTCTAGTACTTGGGAAGCTGAGATAAGAGGATGAAGGTTCAAGGCCAGTCTCAGAAATTTACTGAGACTCTCAGAAAATTAGTGAGACTTTGTTTCAAACTTAAAAAAAAATGAAAAGGGCTGGGGGTGTAGGTCAGAGGTAGAACACTCCTGGGTTCAATCACCAGTAAAACACACACACACACACACACACACACACACACACACACACAGAGAAAAAAAAAAAGAAAGAAAGCTATCATTAGAAACCCAGTAAAGGGAAATACATCAAGTGATGTGTGCATATATGAGTGTATCACTTTAACTCTCATTATGATGTATAATTACTACCCAATCATAAAATTGTAAAAAGAAATAAACACAGTAGAGGACATTAGGGGCATGTCTAAAGTGAGTGTCTTTGATGCCTGTGTGCTTCTCAAGCTGTGTGCAAAGCTACAACACCACCTGAGTTATGCCAGATATAGCAACATGGTCAGCAATGGATCCTGGGAGGCCTGGAAGGACCAAACCCCCTGCCTGACTTAGACCTGCTGGTGCTGTTCCATAGTCCACTGAAGTTTTTGTAAGAAGACAGGTCCTTAAGGACTGAAGCTATCCTTTGGTTAAAAAAAAAAAAGAAAATGGAAATTATATTTCAAAATTAGTATATGGACAAATAGTTTACAATATTCCAATAGGATCTTAATTTGCTTTTGAGATGAGGCTTGGGAAGTGGTATGTGGTCCAACCACAAGTCCTCCTTACCTGCTGGAAGGGGTGGATGGGCTCGCAGGTCGAGAAGACAATCAGGTGCATGCAGTCACAAGAGTAGATGTGTCTCTATTTGGTTTGTGTTTTTGCGGTACTGGGGATTGAACTCAGGGGCATTCTACCTCCGAGCTACACCCCCAGTCCTATTTTTTATTCTTTATTTTGAAACAGGGTCTCACTAAGTTGCAGAGGGCCTCACTAGGTAGCTGAAACTGGCCAAAAACCTGCGATCCTCCTGTTTCAGCCTCCCAAATGCTGGGATTACAAGCGTGTGCCACCACGCCCGGCTGTGTCTCTATTTGGAATGCAAGGGAAGAAAACATCACACTCTGCCCTTCATCCCACTTCTGATTAGATAGTTCTTTCAGGTAGGTTTTCTATCTTAAAATTTACCTGTCGATGAAGAATTAGGAAAACCAGAGGCTGGAGTTAGTTAGAGGGGGAAAAATAGATGAAAACCCACCAAAGTAAAGATTGGTTTGATTTCCAGGTTGTAATCTCTCAAGTGTTCTGTCCACTGTGGGAACTAAAGCAATGCTTAGTGGCACTTTCTGATGCAATATAAAATCTCCTTTGCTCCTGCATGTAATAAAAGACCCACTTCTGAGAGATGAAGTGACATTCCTTCCTTCCCAGGCTGTCTCTGGAAAGTGGTTTGTTGTGGTGCTTGAGAAGATGATCTGAAAAAGAATTTCCAAAACGACAAACTGAGATTTAGATGAAACACTAGTTTTCATTTTTAAAATTACTGCTTGTTAGAGCTGAATGTTTTCGTCTCTCCTCCCCCATTCATGTGTTGAACCCTGACCCTCAATGTTGTCGGTAGTGTTTGGAGATGAGCTTTGGGAGGTAATCAGGGCTTGCCTAGGTCATGAAATCCTGGTCCAGTGGGATACCAGATCTCCATCTCTATCCTCCATCTCTGTCTCTGTCATTATCTTTCATTCTGCATACATACACGGAGGGAAAGTCTCGGGAGCACACAGTGAGAAGGTGGTCATATGCAAGCTAGGAACTGACCATGTTGTCACCTTGAACTTGGACATTTAACCTTTAGAATTGTGAGAAAACAGATCCCAGTTGTATAAATCCCCCAGAGCCTGCTATCTCATGTGGTGGCCTAAGCAAACCATGATAGTACCTTAACTGAAAACACATTTCAGCAGTGTATTTTGGTTTATGCCTATGTTGAAGAATACTGAGCTGGATGTTGTTTAGGAGCTTAGACAATACTGTGCTCAAAAGGATGTAATTGTGATTTAATTTCTTAACTTTACATAGATAGTCTCAGAAGGGTCACTTTTAAGGACCCATTGGAAATGGGTGTTTTAGGAACACAAACTCTGTGTGTATGTGTGTGTGTGTGTGTGTGTGTGTGTGTGTGTGTGTGGTATTGGGGATGGAACCCAGGGTGTTCTACCTCTGAGCTACACTCTTAGCCCTATTTAATTTTTTAGTTTGAGATAGAATCTCACTAAGTTACAGAGGGCCTCACTAAGTTGCTAATGCTGTCCTCAAAACTTCAATCCTCCTGTCTCAGTCCCAAGCACTGGGATTACCAGTGTGTGTGCCCATGCCCATCTATGGAACACAA
Organism: Graphiurus murinus; assembly: GCA_004027655.1. Taxonomy (NCBI): domain Eukaryota; kingdom Metazoa; phylum Chordata; class Mammalia; order Rodentia; family Gliridae; genus Graphiurus; species Graphiurus murinus. The sequence goes on from PVLC010006821.1 coordinate 53,772, forward strand.
ACTCTTTGAAGGATGATTTTTTTTTTTTCCTTACTTGGCCATGGTGTGCTCCCCTCTCCATTTCTCTCTTGTTCTTTATTTACTAAGTCATGATCCAAATGTTTTTATTTTCTGGGTGATTTTTTTTTCTTTTGGTACTGGGTATTGAACTCAGTGGAGTTCTACCTCTGAGCTACACCCCCAACCATATTTTATTTTTTGTTTTGAAACAGGGTCTCGTTAAGTTGCTGAGACTGGTCTTGAACCTGTGATCCTCCTGTCTCAGCCTCCCAAGTACTGGGATTACAGGCCTGTGCCACTACACTCAGCTTCAGTGGACTTTGTTATTTGTTACTTTCTTTGTAGCCTTCATGGGCTACATATACTGGATAGTTTAAAACAATGGAAATTTGTTTCTTATAGTTCTAGACTGAAAAGTTCAGGATCAAGGCTGGGGCAGAGTCTGCATCTGTTAGGAGGTACCTCCTGGTTCATAGATGGCTCCTTCTCGCTATGTCCTTGCATGATAGAAGAAGCAAGGGATCTCTCTGGGGCCTCTTTGATAAGGGCACTAATTCCATTCATGAGGACTCCATCCTCCCAACCTAATCACCCCCCAAAAGGCCTCATTTCCTTGTATATCACTGTGGGGGTTAAGACTTCAACATAGGGAATTTGGGGAAGCATAGATATTTAGACCAAAGCAAAAAGGGCTAGGGCTTCAGATGGCCCCATGTCATGCTTTAGCATTTAACTCTTTATTGGGCTTCTGGAGAATTCTGAGAAAGAACTGTCACTACCAGACACGATACCTGGCTTAGAGACAAGCAGCTTGAACAGTTATGTTAGCAGCCTAGTCCCCTTCATCACTTGAGTTTGCAATCTCTGGCTACCTTGATGGCTCTGCAGTGAAGCAAGGTAAGTCCTGACTCCTAAGGCTTGGAGGAACCAACATCATATGGAGATGCAGCCAGGGTAAAGTTGAGCCCTCTGCTTTTCCAGTAGTTTCTAGTTTCCTGGGTGCAGTGGGGCAGCCATTCTGGGCTTTTACATGTGGAGCTAGCTCCTGATCTGTCCATTTACTTAGTGGTGAGAAACTAGTCTTACATTATTATTATTATTATTATTATTATTATTATTATTATTATTATTATTGTTATTATTCTGGGTATTGAACCCAGGGGTGTTCTACCTCCAAGCTACATCCCCATCCCTTTTTGTTATGTTGAAAAGGGGTATTGCTAGGTTGCTGAGAATTTCATTAGGTTTCTGAGGCTGGTCTTGAACCTGCTATCCTCCTGTTTCAGGTTGCCAAGTACTGGGATTATAGGCATGTATCACCATCCCCTGCAATCTTATATTATTTTTATATTGAAAAGAACAAGGCTATCTTATGGAGAAAAAGGCAACTTGTCTGTGAATTTTTAAGATTACGATATTTACAAATGCCTCCCCAAGGCCCATCTGTTTTCTGCCCTGCCTGTTTTCTTCAAGGCTGTGAATCTACTCTCTGTCATTAGGGGTCCCTTGGAAAAGTCCGCAAAACCCTATGTTGAGGTGCTCTTGGGCCTCTTTGGCCTAGTCCTCTTTAGTAAATGAGCTTGACCTCTGGTGATTTTCTGTCTCTTGTCTCTGATCTGGAGTGTTTCTGGGCTTGGCTGGATGGCCTGTTCTTACTCTTCTGTTTCTGACCTTACCTCCTCTTTCTTGGTTCTTTTTCTCTTTTGTCTTGGATTTTTATCTTTCGATTTTAGCTCTATTCTTGGGTCTTGATTCTGTCTAAAATCCTAGTCAGAGGAGCTTGGGTATCTTACTCCTGACTTTGGGTGAAATTAAGCAAGAACTAGGAGCCATCCAGGCCTCGGCTCCAGCAGTGCAGGGCTCCAGGTCTTGCTACTGGCCTCCGTTGGTCATTGGTATGCCTTTTCTTTCCCTTCATGTTTGGGTTATCTCCATGTAGTTATTTTAAATGGCTGCTTTACAGACAACCTTTCTGTTTCAAAACGTTCTTTCCTGTTTGCAAACCAGCTCTTCTTACAAGTGGGTTGCTTGCCACGATGCTAACTCATTCCACTTTAGCAATAAGATTTCTCCATTTTTCAAAACCTGAGAATTAAATTTCCAGAAATGCCAAACCACTGCATTTCATCTTGACTAATTTGTCATGTGGGCTGACTTCCCACTGCAAAATCAGCACAGGTTTTTTGTTTTTTTTTTTAAAGAGAAAGCAATATGATTCTTTGGCAGATTCTCAGTATTACTTTCTCAGTAATCTGATAAAATTCCATCATTCCACCTCCCCAAATCAAAGCTTGAGCTAAACTTTCAGCATTTTTTTTTTTTAAACAGGATGCACTTAAACAAATGCACTCAATTTTGGGAAACAGATCTTCCTCTGGGGAAAGCAGACTGAGCTACATTCCTGTGTTTCCCATGATGCAGTGAGAAAAGTTCATGAATGCAAGGGAATGTTTTTCTAAAGTTATCTGTGAAGGGAAGGGATAATTACTTCTGTGTGATTCAAACCTGGGCACCATCCAGGTTCCCCAATTAGCTCTGAGAACAGTGCCTGCTATTGTGTCTCAGGTTTACCTTGACTTTCCAAGGGAACCTTCTTGTCTGATCACTGTGAATTTGAAAAAGTAGGAGCCTTCAAATTCTTTCTAGTCTTAGGCACAAGACATATAACCACTGGGAAATTAAGAGAAGAGCAATTTCTGTGAGCATTTCATTTCTAGGGGTTGAAAAAGAACTGTGATGTAATTTTAAAGTATTTTCTTAGAAAAAATGCAAGAAACTTTTGAATTATAAGGTATATTTAGGTATAGATACTATTTGTGTGTGTGTGTGTGTATGTGTGTGTGTGTGGTTCTGGGAATGGAACCTAGGGGTATTTTAACTCTGAGCTATACCCTCATCCCTATTTTTATCTTTTATTTGGAAAAAGGGTCTCACTAAGTTGCTGAGACTGGCTGTGAACCTTCGATCCTCCTGTCAAAGCCTCGCAAGCATTGGGATTACAAGTATGTACCATCACGCACACCCGGCTATAGACATTATTTTATGCATGGGGAAAGGTTGGGAGTTATACAATTTCTTTGTGCATGTAATCCTCTTCTTCACTATGACTTCTGCTTTGGAAGATACACTAGACTAGGATTTAAATTAAAATGAAAGTAAGTCACAAAGTAGCATTTCTCTGGCTCTGCCTCTTTAAACTCTAAAGACTCAATTCCTGGATTCTTCCCACCTGGCCTGGAGAGCATTGGAATAATTTTTGGGAACGATGCAACATCTGCCATTTCCCCCCTTTGCAGGTGTGCTGTGCTATTGCTTGAGCTACTTGTCTCTAGTTGATTATAGACTTTTTCAAAGTTCTGTGAAAACCAAATAAAAGAGTCCAATAAAGCAAGACATGGAGCTACCTGGAGCCCTAGTGCCATCACTATAGTCTTGATGCTTGTGTTCCTTCCCTAAACCCATATGTGGAAAAAAAAATTTTTTTTTTTGGTACTGGAGATTGAGCCCAGCGGCATTCTACCTCTGAGCTACACCCCCAGTCCTTTTCCTTTTTTGAAACATGGTCTTGCTAAGTTGCTGAGGTTGGCCTCAAACCTGCTATCCTCCTGTCCAAGCCTTCTGAGTACTGGGATTGCAGGTGTGCACCCACTACGCCTGGCTGTGTTGCCTTTTAAGAAACTTGTCCCAACAGTGGAGGTGAGGGGTGTGAGTGTTTCTGAGGACTGGGAGGGGATGGTGAGCAGTAGGCACATGTTTTATTCAGAAATAACCTTCCCTTCATACATTGGCTTGTTATTGAGCAAGGGGCCTTATATCAATTAACCTGGATTATTCTCTTGGTGTCTCTTGGTCCCTTGCGCACATGACATGTTCAGACATGGTCAGGTGTACCTGATCTTCTTGAGATAGGACTGAGTGTCAGGGTGAGTACAATCAAATTAGCACAACTGTGTATACTGATTGTACTCCATGAAGGGCACAAATATGAACTAAAAGTGCAGTGTTTTGTAAATCTTTCTAACACACTGATCAGAACAAAGTCTTGTCTTTACCTAGATAGGCATGTGCAGGACTATTATTATTATTATTAATTATTATTATTATTATTATTATTATTATTATATTGCAGGTAAAAAGTCTATAGTCTGTTTCATGAATCTGTTCTGAGCAGACTTGGATTGTAGAAACAACCAAACAATGGTCTCAGTCATTTCAAGAATGTTTATTACCAAGATGGATTCTTTATTTGATAATGCTCCAGGCAAACTTTACACAACTTATTTTATTTTAGGAAAGAGAGAGAGAGAGAGAGAGAGAGAGAGAGAGAGAGAGAGAGAGAGAGAGAGAGAGAGAGAGAGAGAGAGAGAGATTAGTACAACCTGGAAAGGTGAACTGGGCAGCCCATTTACCACAGAGCACGGTTGGCTGTGTCTGGTCTGGGTCAGTTCTGTGACTGATCCAGGTCTTCAGGTTGACCTTAATTGGTAAGAGCTCTTGGTGTGGTGATCTCTTACCAGAACCCAAATCGAGGGTAGCCTGGCGGCTGCTGGTGGAAAAGGCAGAGTCAGTGTTACTCTTGTCATTGGTGGTTGGGATGGTGAGGCCCCTTGGACCAAGCTGCAGATGTCAGGTCTCAGATGCAGACATTGTAGCACTCTGGTTGCTAGGGGCCCTTGCTGGTCATCTAGGCATGTCCTGGTTATGCGGGCAGGCATTGCCCCTGCATGTTGCCTATTGCACTCAATCTTTACACCTTGTGCCTGGTGTCTGTGTGTTGCCCGTGATAGCCTGGGTGGACTGTGCCATGCCTGTGTATGCTTTCAGAGTTATGCTTGTGCATTGCACTTTATGCTTGAGTATGATGCACCATGCTCAGTTGTGCTTCCGGAGTTAAGTCCCTCTTTGGTGTTACTGGAGCTCTTCTAAAAATATGTGCTCCATACAATCTTTTTTGCAGAACAACTCACCAGTCTGATCTTCTAGTCTAGAGCTTTCTCTTGTGCTTCTGGTTCTCATCTTCCCTTCAAAATGACCCTCTCTTAATCCCTGTTTTTATCAGTGGACTACCCATCCAGGTGTTGAGCTAGAATCATCCTTACACATTCCTGCCCTGCACAGCCAATAACTCAGTTACAATGTTAAACACTAACCCTCTGGTAATTCCAGTACTAGTGGAAAGGGATAAAAGGGAAGGATATAATGAGGCCTGCTATCTCTTTACAAAAATGTACCGGAAAATAATATCTAAAAATAGAAATACATTTCTAATACTCCTTAACCCAACAAGAAGAGAAGTTTTCCTCTGCATATTTTGTGGCATAAAACCAATAGAAATTCTTCTTCTGTAATTTACTAATATCTCCAGTAACACAAGCAAAGAAGGTTTTAATTTGGCCAATTCCTAACATATGTTTTCCTAAAAAAAAATAAGTCTGATTGGGAGCATGTATCTTGTGACTTTGTTATGGGTGCATATGCTTTTATCTTTAGTAAAGAGTAAGAAAATCTGTATGTATAAAGGTTTTAAAAATTGTGTCTATTCAGCCGGGCGTGGTGGTGCACGCTTGTAATCCCAGCATTCGGGAGGCTGAGACCGGAGGATCCGGGTTCGCGGCCAGCCTCAGCTACCTAGTGAGCCACTCCGCAACTTAGTGAGACTCGGTTTCAAAATAAAGAATAAAAATAGGGCTTGGGGGTATAGCTCAGAGGTAGAACGCCCCTGAGTTCAATCCCCAGTACCGCAAAAAAAAAAAAAAAAAAAAAAAAAAAAAAAATTGTGTCTATTTTCTGCATTGTATACTCAAATGTTACTCAGCTTAATACTGTCAGTGACAGTATTAATACTAACAATGACAGTATTGGTGAGCTGGGTCTGGCAGCTTGTGTTTGTGATTTCAGCTACTTGGGCAGCTAAGGCAGGAGGATTGCAAGTTTGAGGCCAGCCTGGACAACTTAATGAGACCCTATTTCAAAATAAAATAAAGTAAAAGAATAGGCTGGGGTGTAGGTCAGTGGTAGAACACTTGCCTAGCATGCGCAAAGCCTTGGGTTTGATCCCCAATACCATAAAAAAATAAAATAAGGGTTAATTTTAGCTCACTGTTTTGGAGGTTTCAGTCCTTGGCTGGTTGGTCCTGTTGCTTTTGAGCCTGTGGTGAGGCAATACATGCACGGCAGAAGTGGGTGGCGAGGAAGTCCATTCACACCTCATGGCTTGGAACAAAGGAAACAGGGAAAGAGACCAGATTCCCCAATTCCCTTCAAGAAATACCGCCAGCTGGGTATGGTGTTACACACCTGTAATTCCAGTACTTAGGAGGCTGAGACAATAGAATCACAAGTTCAAGACCAGCCTCAGCAACTTAGTGAGACTCTTAGCAATCTAGTGAGATGCTGTTTCAAAAACAAAACAAAAATTAAAAAGGGGTGTGGGAGTATATATCGAAGGTAGAATGCCCCTGGGTTCAATCTCTATTAATGCACGCCCACGTGAGTGAGCACACACACACACACACACACACAGGCCTAAAACCTCCCATGAGGCCCCACTTCTCAAAGGCTCTGTCACCTCCAAATGTGGCCACTTGCTGGGGACAAAGTCTTTAACATATGGGCCTTTGGAGGAGATTCCAGATATAAATTGTATTTATAAGTATATATGGTATTTGTAGGGGGAAACGGGACTATCTTGTAAATGCCCTTAAGGAACCAGGGTAAGTAGAAGATCAGTCTCTCTGCTGACTATTGTCTCAGTCAGTGGAAGGCAAGCCTCCAAGACAGAGCAGATGCCTGGATGCAGGCAGTGTGTGTGGGGGTCCCAGTAAGTAGGTGCCACATTCTCTGTGACTGGACCCCAAGGGTGACAGGACACACTCCATCTTGTCTGTAAGTTTCCTTAAGAGTGGAATTGAATGGTGGGTGAACACATCAAAGAAAGCCTTTCTCCAGTAGAACCTGTGAATCAAAGTTGAACTAATGAATGCCTAATTCGTCTACTTAAACTCCCAGGTTTCTGCTGCAAACTTAATGGTCTTTGCAGGGATTGTGTGTGTGTGTGTGTGTGTGTGTGTGTGTGTGTGTGTGTGTGTTACCAGGGTCTGAACTCAAGGGCATTCTACCTTCTAGCTACACCCACTGGCCTCCTCCTTTTTAAAATTTTGAAACAGAATCTAAAAGTTGCTGAGGATATCACTAACTTGCTGAGGCTGGCTTATCAAACTTGGATCCTTCTGTCTCAGCCTCCCAAGTACTGAGATTACAGGCATGCATCACCATGCCCCGCTTGCAGAGATAGCTTTATTTTATTTTATTTTTTGCAGTACTGGGGATTGAACCCAGGGGCATTCTACCTCTGAGCTATACCCCTAGTCCTATTTTTTATTATTTCATTTTGAAACAGGGTCTCACTAAGGTGAAGATGGCCTCACTAAGTTGCTGAGGCTGGCCGTGAACCTGTGATTCTCCTGTCTCAACCTCCCAAGTACTGGGATTACAAGTATGAGGCACCATACCCAGCGGAGAGATAGTTTTCCATGAGCACAAATAACTCCATGAGGTTTCAGGTATATGGGGATGTACACATGAGCTACTCTAGAGTAAGGTAAAAAGTTTTCTAGGTACCTCAAGAACTGAGAAGTCTTAACTTCAAGCTGGGCTTGGTGGTGCATACCTGTAATTCCAGTACTTGGGAGACTGAGACAGGAGGATCACAGGTTCGAGGCCAGTCTCAGCAGTTTAGCAAGAACTTCAGCAACTTAGAGAGATCCTGTTTCAAAGTAAAAAATAAAAGAGGGCTGGGAGTGTAGCTCAGAGGTAAAATGCCCCTGGGTTCAATCCCTAGTACCACAAACAAACAAAAAAGTTATTTGCAGCCAAGCATCGTGATACACACCTGTAATCTCAATACTTGGGAGTCTGAAACAGGAGGATCACAGGTTTAAGGATAGCCTTAGCAACCTAATGAGACTGTCAGCAACCTAGCAAGACTCTGTTTTAAAACAAAAAATAAAATTGGACTGGGAGGTTGAATGCCCCTGAATTCAATCCCCAGTAATCCTCTCTCCCCCTACACACTACTTTGTTTCTTTCATATTAAAATGGAGCATTAAGTAATAAAACTCTCTATAGTTTATTATAATTCATGCTATGGTTTAATAAGGAGATATAATTTTCCAAAGCAAATTATCTCGAGAATTCAGCAAGGGCTTCCCCTATGGCAACAATATTTGTTTGTAGTAACATAACAAAAGACCTTATGAGGCTTGGTTTAATCTTATGCTATGCTTTGAGTATGACTTGCTCCCTCTGAACCTCAGGCTGACATTTAATTTCCACTCTGAGGTACTAAGAGGGCGGAGCTTAAATCTGACTCTGGTGTTTAGGGGGGCGGCCCTTGGGATGTGATTGGAATTAGAGAAAGTCATCCGGGAGGAGCTCCTGTGATTTAATACTGGGGGCTTTGTAAGAAGAGGGAGAGCAATGGGAGGGAAGACAAACCCAGGCACGCTCCCTGTCTTTCACCATGTCATGCCCCATGCTACCGCCTCAGGATGCTGGGGCAAGAAGGTCATCCACCCTTTGACTCTGGACCAGAACTGTGAGCTGAAAGAAACCTTTTTTTTAAAAAAAATACTCTTATTGGTGTGTTGTAATTATACATCATAGTGAGATTCAAAGTGATACAAACATACACGCACACCTCACTTGGTGTATTTCTCTCTGCACCTTGCTCCCCACTCCCTTCCCTCCCCATACATATTAGTAAGATTGATGGCAAATATCTTTATATATGGACACAGCATTATTTGAACTGTTTTCTTCCTCAGTCCTCCTTTTTCCCCCTCTCCATTTCCTTTTTTTTTTTTTTTTTTGGAGCTATACCCCCAGCTCTATTTTATTTTTATTTTTGAAACAGGGTCTCGCTAGGTTGTTAAGTGTCTCACTATTTGCTGAGGTTGTCCTTAAAGCCGCAAGGCTCCTGTCTCAGCCTCCCAAGTATTGGGATTATAAGTGTGTGCTACCATGCTTGGCTTCCCCACTTCCTCTTCCCAACTCCCTTCAGTTATTCTACTGGTCTTTCTCTTCATTTGACTAAAGTTTCCTTTCTTTCCTATTTTATCTCTGGCTTCCACATATGAGAGAAAACATGACTCTTGAGACTGGCTGATCTCACTTAGCGTAGTATTCTTTAACCTCTCTCTCTCTCTCTCTCTCTCTCTCTCTCTCTCTCTCTCTCTCTCTCTGTCCCTCTTCCCTCCCTCTCCCCCTCCCCCTCCCTCTCCCTTTCTCTCTCCCTCTCCCTCTCCCTCTCTCTCCCTCTTTCTCGTTATTAGTTATCTGGTCTGTGGTATTGTGTTTTAGTAACAGAAGATGGATTAAGACCATCTACTGGGAGACATTAGCATGGGGTTTAGTTAAATCAGCATAGAACGTGGAGCCAGAGGAGCTTTGGGGATTGTCTTTCTTGCCTAATAGCTCTTGAGTTAAACACCCTGAACCTTGGTGCAACTTACCTGTCACATGGTATGAATAGTATCTATCTGAATTGTGGAATTCAGGCTTACTATAATGCTCCTAAGTGTATATAATAGGATGATCTATCTGTAATAGAGTGCTGTGTTTCTTGTGTAAAGAGAGGCTATTATTTTTCTTTTATCCCTGGAAGTGACAAGAGCAGTCATAAATGGCATTGTTTGTGGAGCCTTTGATCCTGTGAGAGCGCGTGGGTGTTATAGTCTAGGTGTTTATACACTATTTTCTTCTCACTTGTCTGTGAGTGACTGAAGGGCAGGCAGGGCCTTATCAGTCTCTGTGATCTAATAGACTCCTGATGCACATGTCTAAATAAATAAAGGAACTCAGATAACATCAGCGTCACTTAAACATTTTTAGAAAACAATTTTAAGAAATTTTAGATGCTGGGCTTTTAATTTTTAGGAAATAATTTTTAAGAAATTATAGATGCCAGACTTTTAATTTTTTTTTCTTTCTTCCCTTCTTTGACTAAAAAGCAAGGAATGTATTATGTGCAGACATTTGGCTGGAGGGAGACTTTGGAAAAGCAACTAATTAGAAATATACTATTAAATGTCACACTCGCTATAAATGAGCATGAATCTAAGGCATGTGTGTTTTGAGAGAATTCTTATGTTTTCTTTCCTCACAATTTTTTCTTGAAAATATTTTAGCAATTTGTCTTAAGAAGAATCTTTTGGGTTTAGTCAACTGATTATGCTAGCTCCCCACCCCCTCAGAGGTGAATGGTCTTGTGGAATAAAATTCATTAGTTTCATATCAAATTTACAATATGAGATTGCTGAGTGCGATTTTTCCCCGTTTCTACCTCAAATTGGAACCTTATGGATATTTAACCTAGAAGCATATGCCGATGTGATTTATATGCAGAAAATCTCTTTTCATATTATTAACAAAATCACTATTGTGTTCCAGTCTTTGTTCTCTGGGGATAAATCTTAGTAAATCACTTCCTGCCATTCAGATACCTCAGAGACCCAACTGCCTGGAGCTTAACAACAGATTCATCAGAAAACACAACTAAAAAAAATTAAAAATAAAAAAAAGAGGTTCTGATGACAAGCAGAATGTTTCTCATTTCTCCTTCAAGGGTGGGGGTGCCAGGAAGGAAAGGAGGACATTTTAGAATCTGGTTTTTCTATGTCTGAAAAAAGACAGTTCAGATTAATTACTAGTGCCTTAAATAAGAAACAGGAAAAATGGCCTCCACAGAGAGTCACTTTACCCCACCATGAACATTTGGTACTCATCCCTTGGCTCCAGGCCCGAAGAGAACTTTAGACAGAGCTGGAAAAAAATCAGGCCAAGCCTATTTTTAAAAGTGGAAATTGAAAAATAGAACCCATTGTGCTCACACGGTTTTTCTTCAGACTCATCTGCCTTCTTGTATCTTGAATCTATTATTCCAGCAACCCCAGAACATTCCAGAAGGTTTAGTGAATATGTGTGCCTGAGCTATTTTTTTTTCTTTCCCCTCAGAACATATTTTACCAATTTAGTTTACAAAGAGAATTCAATTTAGGTCTTCCCTATCTTGCTTCACCTGTAACTTGGGGATCACAGATTTATGTTTCCAACTCCCAAGGAACATTCTCTCACATTGCATTTCAAAGATGTGCTGTCCAGATGCCAGATGTGAGAGGCTTTTTCTTTTTATTTCTTAAATTTCTTCAGCTCAAGAATCTCTTGGTGGAATATAGTATGTTATTCGTAAAATGCCAGCTCAGGGAAGGATGTCTTTTCTTAGGAAGGTTGAGGTGTACCTTTCCTTTCTTTTCCAGTGCAATCCTGGATTTCTAGTGTGGGAGGTGTAACAGAGGAGTGGTTGATCTTTTGGAGGAGGTATGTGGAAGATGTCAGACTGGTTTAGATCCACTGTTTCCTATTCCCAAACTCGCAGGTTTTATGTGCCTTTAGCTACCTGTGAGTCATTCTTGGATGCCGGGGCATAGCAGCAGGTAGGGCTGCCTCCCGGGTTACCAGCAGTCACCACTCAGTAGCCATCAGTGGGTTGAGAGGACCAGCGATGCTGGGTCAAGATCTGTGGGAATTTCCTTTGAATGAAACTCACTCTGGCTTGATCCAGGCTGTGAAGTGCATGATACTGGCTTTTTTTTTTCCTATGAAGAACTGGCCCTTGTTTTACATCAGTTCAAAAAAATCCATTTTTGAAAAAGGTTTACACTTTTAATTAAAGGGGAAGCAGATGGTCTGGGAAGCCTAATAGTTTCATGCATTAATTTCCTTATAAAGGGGGAATTGATAGCCCCAGCCAATCATGAGTACAATAGGACTCTTTATGTTTCTTCTGCTTTTTTTTTTTTTTTACTTTACAGAACTTAAATACAGGTAATCTCTGTGGTTCTTGGGCTTGAGTCTTTTCCTAAGAATATCTCAATGGGTATAGGAAAAAGAGACTGCTTAGATTATGAACTTTCTGTACAAGATCAAAAGCCCTAAGCTCTTCATTTTAAAAAATTTTTTAATTTTATTTTTTAATTGGTGCATTGTAATCATACATCTTTATTAGGTATGAGCTGATAAAGGCATACATGCACACATTTTTCATTTAACCCTTCCCCAATTCCTGCTCCACTCCTTTCCTCTCCCTCTTTCTCAGGTTCAGCTTAGTGATTGACTTCGATATGTTTGTGAAAATACATCATGTGCATTAGGGTGTGCCTCCCCCATCAGCTTCAGTTAAGTCAACTTCTTTGCTCACCTAAGGTTTTTCCTTCTTCATCTGGAGTCCCTCTTATGCCCCATTTTCTCCCTAGCTTCCACATATTAGGGAGACTGAGTTCTATATTGAGTTCAATCCATTATAATGAAAACAAAGCCAATGACCACAGCACCAATGAAAGAATTTGGGATTAAGAGATTTGGGTCCTAAGTATTGGCCATGTACTCTTAAATGGTTTTGTGCTAGTTTCTTAACTGTTCTAAATCTCATTTTTGCCATTTATAAAGTGGGAGTAATAATAATAGCTACCTCACAGATCCTTGCAATGACTGATTGAGATAATAGCACACAGAAACATATGGAATTGCCAACATTCATCTGTCTCTGATCTTCACAAATGATGCTTTTAAGTACAGCAAACTTATAGACAATTCTTTGCAAGTAGAGAAGTGGAATTTCCCTGATGACTGAAGAATAAATATATAGGAAGGCATGTGCAAAATTTAAGGAGAAATGATAAGGACCATAACAGTAATCAGTGTTATAGTTAGATATGAAATGTCCCTGAAAGAGCTCATTTATTGATGTTTGGAGTTGATGTAATTGAGTCAGGAAGGTGGCAGTATCAGCCTGGGTGGTGACCCAGGCCAGCAGGATGTGGCTGGAGGTGGGTCCCTGGGGGTGCAGCCTGGAGGATTATATAAATGGTTTCTCCTCCCCCTGCTTGTTCTCCTCTTAGTTACATGGTCAGGTCTTTAGATTATGGCTGCAAGAATGCTGTCTGGAATAGTCAGCAAGAAAATGCATTTTTATTCTTTGGATAATTCTTTGCTAGACATTAATACGGATCAGGCTGATCCATGAATTGTATATGCATGTGTATATTATGAGCTGTATACATATGTAAAATACCCCATTAATAGTTAAGGAAATGATTAATATCAATAGCTTGGTATTAATAAATTATGTCCTTTTCAATGGACAAAACATTTCCTGTTCAAC